>APFE031052364.1:163907-188826 GCA_000404065.3 Pinus taeda
GAGAGTGGTTCTGCGAGTATGAGAAATACGATGGTGGTGATGTCTTCTTGGGGGATGATAGGAAGGCTAGAATCATTGATCATGGAAAAGTAAAGTTGAAGTTGCAAGGTGGAAGGGTTAGAACACTTCCAGGTGTTATGCATATTCCTACATTGGCCAGAAATCTGATTTCTCTAAGCAAGTTAGATAATGTAGGTGTAAAAACATTGTTCGAGAAGGATACCTACAAGATGGTTCAGGGAGCACTGGTATTGATGCGGGGAGTTTGGATTGGAACTTTATACAAGCTGGAAGGTAGCACTTTTTTTGATGGGTGCAATAGTTTTGTGGTTCCTGAAAGTGGATCAGAAAATCTAGTGGTCTCTAGAGAGAAGACCATGTTGTGGCATCAAAGCCCTGGACATATTGGAGAGAAGGGCATTCGAATACTTCATGATAAAGGTATGGTAGAAGGTATGAGTAATAGCTCTCTGGACTTTGATTTCTATGAAAATTGTGTATATGGGAAGCAGAATCAGGTGAGTTTCCCCTCTGGTTGTAAGAGGGCAAAACATATATTAGAGCTTGTGCATAGTGATGTGTTTGGACCTGTGAAGGTTGCATCACTCGGTAAGTCTATGTAGTATGTATCATTTATAGATGAATTCTCAAGGAATACATGGATATATTTCCTTAAGAAGAAATCTGAAGTCTTTGACAGGTTTAAAGAATTTAAGGCTCTAGTGGAAAACCAGATAGAAAAGAAGATAAAGGTGTTGAGGACAGATAATGGTGGAGAGTTTTGTAGTAAGGAATTTGAATAATTCTATAAGAAGTATGGTATATCACGGAAAAAGACTACTCCATACACACCTGAGAAAAATGGAGTTGCAGAAAGAATGAACAAGACGTTGATGGAAAGGGCAAGAAGCATGCTCAGTGGTGTTGGGTTAGGACAATAATTATGGGCAGAGGCGTTGGAGACAGCATGTTACCTAGTCAACAGATCACCTTCATTAGCGTTGGAGGATAAGACTCCACAAAAGGTATGGACTGGTAAGAAACCCTCTCTTTCACATATGAGGATATTTGGATGTGGTGCATATGTACATGTTCCAAAGGAGAAAAGAACTAAGTTGGATAGTAAATCTGAAAAGTGCATCTTTATTGGGTATAAGGATGGTTTAAAGGGTTATAAACTTTGGAATCCAATAACAAGAAAAGTTGTGTACAGCAGAGATGTGGTGTTCAAAGAGGTGAAAGATGTTATTAAACATGAAGTCCAACCAAAGGAACCTGAGAAGATAGAATTTGAATTAGAATATGAAGATCCACAAACTCTGGGTGTGAGAAGATCAGTTTGAGAAAGAAGGCAACCAGAAAGTTATAGTCCATCTGCTTTCTATTCAAATTTTTCTTTATCTATTACTGACGATGATCCCAGAATTGTGAAGGAAGGAGTAGATTCAAAGGATGGCAAACTCTAGAAAGAGGCCATGGTTGATGAAATGACATATTTGCACAAAAATGAGGCTTGGGATCTGGTAGAGTTGTCAACTGGAAGGAAACCCATTGGCAGCAAATGGGTGTTCAAGAAGAAGACAAATGCAGAAGGAAAGGTGGAGAAATACAAAGATCGGTTGGTACCAAAAGGTTATTCCCAGGTGTCGGGAATTGATTTTGGTGATATTTTTTCTCCTGTTGCCAAGGTAACTTCTATTAGATAACTTTTATCTGTTGTTGCTGCTTTTGATTTTGAGGTAGAATAAATGGATGTGAAGACAACATTTTTTCATGGGGATATGGAAGAGGAAATCTACATGAAGCAACCTGAAGCCTTTGCGGTGAAGGGTAAGAAAGAACTGGTATGCAAATTAAAGAAGTCTTTATATGGGTTAAAACAGTCACCAAGGATGTGGTATCAGAAATTTGATACATTTATACGGGGACTTGGATTCACAAGAAGCAAAGAATATCACTTTGTGTATTTTAAATTAATTGGTGACCGTGTTCTTTATTTGGTCTTGTATGTGGATGATATGTTGCTGGTTGGAAATGACAAAGAAATTGTCCAGGATTTGAAGACCCAATTGTCCTCCAAATTCGACATGAAAGATCTTGGTGCTGCAAACTATATTCTGGGCATGGAAATTAAAATAGATCGGGTAAAGAGGAAGCTCTAATTAAACTAGAGGAAGTATGTCGAGACAATATTGTAGAGATTTAATATGCAGGATAGTAAACCGGTGAAGGTTCCTATTTTTGTAGGTGTAAAGTTATCTACTGAATAGGGTCCCAAGACATAAGAAGAGGAAGAGGACATGTCCCATGTTCCTCTTGCAAGTGCATTCGGTAGCCTGATGTATGCAATGGTCTGTACTAGACTAGACATTGCACATGCAGTGGGAGTATTGAGCAGGTTTATGTCAAAACCAGGAAAGGAGCATTGGACAGTAGCGAAGCGGGTTTTCAGGTATTTGCGTGGCACTAGTGATTATGGTTTGTGCTACCAAGGAAGACCATGATTGGACAAAGTGTTGGATATTCGTGGCTTTGTTGATGCAGACTGGGTTGGAGATCTTGATCAGAGAATATTTACAAGTGAGTATGTGTTTAACCTATTTGGAGGTGTAGTGAGTTGGATGAGTAAGAAACAATCTGTAGTGGCACTATCAACTACAGAGGTAGAATACATGGCAGCCACTCATGCAAGCAAGGAAGTAGTTTGGTTGTAGAGATTTTGTTCAAGTATGGGGTTAGTACAGGGACCTATAAGGATAGGTTATGACAGCCAAAGTGCAATTTTCTTAGCAAAGAACCCTGCATATCATTCAAAGAAAAACCACATTGATGTTTAGTATCAATTTGTGAGGGATATGACGGAAGACAAAAAGGTGTTGCTAATAAAGGTGGACATTTTGAAGAATACTGCAGATGCGTTGACAAAATATGTGAGCTCTGAGAAGTTCTCTTGGTGTATAGAAACAATGGGCGTTGCAGTGCTGGATAAATGACTAATCTCTCTTGTGGCCTCCTGTGGAAAGAAAACAACAAGTGGGAGAATGTTGGGTTGTGTTATATTCTTTCCACGACTAGCCCACGTAGTTAACCGAGGGGTTAGAGGGGGGGTGGAGCCCCCCCTTCGTTGCGTCGATTGTGTAGCGGGGGGTCACAGGGGGTTTGGGCGGACCTACCTATGATTTTGTGCATGATTTTCGCACATGGTTTTGGACGCGATGGTTTTTGGTCCATGGTTTTGGACGCCATTTCATGGTATTGGATGCTTTGGCATGTATAAATATGTATTGTAACATTGAAAGGAACATAATGAAAAATCAAGCTGGTAGTCCCAGTTTTGGGATCTAGGGGAAAATCTTTGTGTATATGTGTTTTATGTGGTATGCTCTCGCATTGTTTATTTTTTGTGTTTTAGAATTCGTATGCAAGTAATTTTTGAATGGGGTTAAAACCTACAAGAAGTAGAGTTGTGCATGCAGTGATTGCAAAGGTTTAGAAATCTAGTTGAGTTATTATTAGTTTAACTCAATTAATTGTGCTCTAGTCACTAGTTGAGTCAATTGAAGGTCATTTGAGTAGTTAATATTGTTGTCAACTCATTGATCTCTCAGTTAACTAGTCAATCAACTAAAAATAAACACAGTCATCCATGGAATTAAAATTTCCTAGTTTAGGTGGAGGAAAAGGAATGTTTGTATTTATATTTGTATACCATTCAGTATACAATGCTTTTCCACTGAGAAAGTGATCAATTCCTCAAGCTAATGTGCAAGGAAATAGGGAATTTCTCTTATTTTTTAAGGGTTGATTCCTCGATGATTGCGTAATAAAATAGGATATTGGTTGATGCTTGAATTGGCTAAGTGTTGGCCAGAGTAGTTCAAATAGCAAGAGAACAGGATTGAAGTGCAGGGTGTGCTTCAGAGTTAAAGAAAGTCACTATAATAGTTTATCTTTTCATCTGAGTTAATGTAAAGTAGTAGAGGAGGCTTTCCCAATTAGGTTCCCCTAGAAATCACTATGTACTTGTGATTTTTCTTGTTTCATGTCTATGCAAGTTGTTCTAAATTGTGATTTATTTTCCACATATTAGTAGAGTAGAATTGTGTCTCTTTTTTTCAATTTGAAATATTAAGAAGTTGCAATTTATGTCAAATTTATGCATGGTATTGTAGCATGGGAACAAAATAAAAATAAACATAAGCTGACTGCAAGCATCATAGATGTTTGGAAAGATATCGAAAGCACCCTAAGAACAATAAGTGTATGGACTGTTAGTGGATTATTTACAAGCCCTAGATCAATCAAAGAATTGGCTATGTGTGGGAAGTTTTGGAGGTCCTGAGGATAGTGACAATAGGGTTGATGTGTCATTGATAACAGGGCATATTTGTGTGCCCTAGGAGCAACATTATGGAGTAACCAAAATATTGAGAAGTGGGAAGTCCTTGAAGTCCTCATGTATAATTATCAATGAAGGAATAGTGAGTTATTAGGAGGCATAATTGTGGAGCCTTAGTTAAGTGGGTTGCATATGGCCAAACCACTAATAAGAGGGAAGATCCAAAAGATCCATTGAGAAAACTTCATAGTAGAGCTAGATGCCTGCTAGTGGGTAGATCAATGAACCAAAGTTCAATGACATCAAGGAGTTGTGATCATTGCCAGTGGAAAATTATGGACTTGCGGAGCATGATGGGAAAGAATAGGTCTTCGAAGAAGGTTCTGCAGAAGAAAGTAGGGAATCTTTCTAGTTTAGAGAATGTAGTTCTGACAACTGAGAACATGGTAATGTTTGATATATATCCATGTGGAAAACGTCCTTCTAGGAAAATATTCCTTGCTAAGAGGGAGCATTGAAAATGCTAGCAAGAAATGGTTCCTTCATTTGTGCCTTAATCAAAGGAACCACACAAGTTCCTTCTTGTTCATGCTCGAGTTCCTAAAATATAGGAGTGTCCTTAAAAATTAGGATGTGTTAGGTTGCAGTTAATTGATGTGCTGAAATTGAAGGTCAATTTCTTGATTTTATAGTGTGAATTAATTGAGGAAAAATGCAAGTGATTGAGTTTCAATTGGTTGACTTGAAATAAGACAAGTTGCATGAGCAGTTAATTCATGCTAACTCAATCAATTATTATAGAAATTCCCACCTGTAGATCACCTGATAATGCAATATAGTCAAGCAAAATACTTGATCTACTTCTACAACCAATTTGGCAGAAGCTTAATCGAACATGAGCAACATCAATTTGAACACATATAACTAATAAGAAGGAATCAATCAAACATAACAAAGAAGAAATATCTAGGGGAAAGAACCAGCCTAAGACCCCATCTCTGTATTATCATACAAGTGGAAATATAACCAATATTACAAAAAGAATCAACTCAAAAGCTATCATGATCTCTCTGCAATACCTTTGCCTCTCATAGACAGCCAAAGGCCTCTATCCAACCTCTGGTCTGCCCTCCAAGCCTCCTATTTCTTTGCGCAACTTTGATTGGGGTCCAGTGCAGCCACTTGTGTGAATTGGCCTCATCACACACTCACTAACCTCTTATCCAACTATGCAGTCCTGAAGGAGATAAATCCTCATCCATGGATGATCTTCCTTTATAGGAAAATTCTCATCCAACTGATAGTGCACTGTCCCTTCTTTGATCTCAACTGGGTCTCTGTCTGAACTAACATGCATGAGTTATTCATAAGAGAATCTTCAGTTATCTGAAGTGCAGCGGTTATATGCAAGCATGCATTAACTAACTGAACTCACATTAATTTAAACAAATTGTTTAAACCAATCTAACAGGACTTGACTCTGTTAACTGAGACAACTAATTACAACTCAAATTAGAACTCATGCTTATCTCTTTAACTGATGGATAAATTCCTCAATTAATAGAGAAACTGTTGCATGTCCTCACATAGACTTCATGTTTGATTTTCCTTAACTAATTAACTCAAGATGAATTAATAAATTAATTTACAAACTGTTGTTAATATCAAATTCGAATTTTACTTCCTCTTTTTAGTCCAAGGACTGACTAAAATAGGAATACATCCTGAACTGCTAAAAATAGATATTCTATTTTTATCACTTCCATTTTTCATTCCCTGTTGCCCAATCCAGCACTGGTACCCAAAATGCTATTTATAATAGTGTTATTTTTAGCACTTCTATTTTTAGCATTTCTTGTTGCTATTTTCAACAATTACAAAGTCATTCCTTAATTATAAAATTCATTAATTTTAGCCATCCAAATTTCTTTAAAAGGAGGAATGAAGGCACAATTTATTCATTATCTTATGAGCATGAGTTGGTGGGACAAGATAATAGAGCTCATAGGTTTGTGAGTAGGTTGCAACGGTTTTTGTGTGTGAGCTTCTGAGAGAAAGAGTGTGCAAGAGAAGCTTGTGTACCAATTGGTAGAGGGCAGCAGAGATCAGGATTCTTGCAAAGGTGTCAAGCTTAGATAAAGCAGGAAAGACAAGTGTGTATTTTAGATTGTAAAAATTATATTTTGTAACAGATTAATTGCTCAATTTTTGCTATCAATAAAATTTTCATCAAGCAAAGGATTTTCCCAGTTGGGTTCCCTAGAAAAAATATTATGTTTTTATTGTGTGATTCTTGTTATTTTTATTCCTACTCCACTGCAAATTTTAATAGAGAAATCATATGTTTATATGAGAATAAATTATATTTCAGCTTATGCATATTAGCATATCAGAATTTTTTGGATTTTCTACATGATTGATATAAATTGCAACTGCTCAAGATTTCAAACTAAAAACAAGAGACACAATTCTACTTTATTAATCTACGAAATAGAAATCACGATTTAGATTAACATGCATAGACATGAAACAAGCAAAACCACAAGTACATGGTGATTGCTAGGGGAACCCAATTGGGAAAAACATCTCCGCTACTTCGCATTAATTCATATGAAAAGAGAAACTATTACAATGACTTGCTTCAACTCCGAAGCACACCCTGCATTGCAATCATATTCTCTTTCTTCCCAACCTTCACTGGCCAACACTTAGCCAATTCAAGCCTTGGCCAATATCCTATTTCATTGCGCAACCCTGGAGGAATTAGCCCCTGAAAAATAGGAGAAAATCCCTATGTCATTGTGCAATAGCTTGAGGAATTTATCACCAGCTCATTGCAAAAGCATTATACACTCAATAGTATACAAATATAAATATAAACATGTTTTTTCCTCCACCTCAACTAGGAAATTTGAATGCAATGCATGATTGTGTCTATATTTAGCTAATTGACTAGTCAACTGAGAGATCAATGAGTTAACAAGAGTCTTAACTACTCAACTGACCTTCAACTGACTCAACTAGTCACTAGAGCTCAGTTAACTGAGTTGAACTAAAAATAACTCAACTATGCTGCTAAATCTTAGCAATCACTACATGAACAGCTCTACTTCTAGCCTATAACTTGAATTCACTGAGTTAATTAATAGACAAGAGCCATGTCACACAAGTTAATTGAAATCCAAGTTATCCAGTTGATGTGGAAAATCAAATTACTCAACTTGACTAAGGCACAAGTCAAAATTGAGCCATTTCTTGCTACATTTCTAACACTCCCTCTTAGAAAGAAAGGGATTTCGCACCATCCCTACCCAACACCTCGGGAATGTACTGTAGCACTACTTCTCAGTGTTGGTGTTTCTACTGCAATAAATACAACTAAGAAGCATCCAATATACTGAATCAACTATGTCTCTACAATTATCTACTAGGAACACTGCATTAATGTTGATTCTGCATTGTGCCTCCTGCACTGCTATCAACACTCCTCTATGCTCCTCATCATCTGACTGCACCAACTGACATTGATCCTTCTACTACTGAACATTGTGGACCCCTCTAGAAAGTTAATGATCCATGAGGAGAATACAATGCAACTGCTCTCCTATGGATCCTGCCCATTTCTTTGTAACTTTGGGGTTAAGGGTCTACATCGCCCCACCTCACTCCTGGAGGTATAGTTGCATGAAATCCCTCTGCCCACTTGGCTCAAACTCTCCTTCTACCGGAGGTCTCTAATTAGTCCTCATCATCATCATCATCCTACTAGTCAGCTCAACTGCCAATTCGCTAAGGCTCCATCTTGAGAGGTCTATCACGCTCCCTCGAATTTATTCCTTGCTCCTCAAGGTTGCACATGCATCTTCCACTAATGTGTAGAGGCTATCGATCCTGAAACTAATATGCTTGATCTGACCTGAAGCAAAATGCTTGAGGTATGACTTCCCATTGCTAAAGACTACCTCATACCCTTTGTCTTCAATCCTCAATTTATTCATCAGACCAAGTTTTGTGGCATCACTATTATTTTGGAATAGCTCAAGGTCTTCCAAATAGTAAAGGGAGTTTCCTTTCCATGTCACTTTGATACTATGTGGTCTCTCACACCCTCCAGGATGGTCCTCCTAGCTCTAGCAACATCCTTCTTCCACTGGGCTAATTTATGTGCATCAAATTGCTAGGGTTTTACAATGTCATTTTTAACATATTCTAACACACCATTATCATCAAGAACTGCTTCCATTTTGTCATCCCAGGCTATGAAATTCAAGCTACTTTCTAGGTAATACTCCAATATCAGTTCGTTGAAAGACATTCTATGGAATCTAAAGAAAAAATGTTTCGCTGAAGTTGAAAATTTAGAATTATTGAGGGAAAATTTTGAAATACTAGTTCTAATGTGATTTCAGGGATCTGATATGATGTAGAAAATCCATGAAATTCTAATATGCTAATATGGGCAATCTGAAATATAATTTATTCTCATAGAAACACAACATTTCTCCACTAAACTTTGTAGCAGAATGTGAACAAAAATAACAACAATAACACAATAAAAACATAATATTTTTCTAGGGAACCCAACTGGGAAAACCCTTTGCTTGACAAAAATTTTATTGATAGCAAAAATTGAGCAATTGATCTCTTATAAAACACAGTTTTTTCAATATGAAAGATACAGTTGTCTTTTCTGCTTGATTTAATCTTGAAACCTTTGCAATATTGTTGATCTCTATTTCCCTCTATCAACCTATGCACAATCTTCTCTTGCACACTCTTTCTCTCATAAGATCACACACACAAACCTATGCAACGTGCTCACAAACTTGTGAGCTCTATTATCTTGTCTCTACAAATCGTTCTCACAAGATAATGAATAAATTGTGCCTTCGTTCCTCCTTTTAAATCAATTTGGATAGCTAAAATTAGTTAATTTTATAATTAACGAATGATTGCGTAATTGATTGAGTTAACATGAGTTAACTGCTCATGGAACTCATCTTATTTCAATTAAACTACCTGAAACTCAATCACTTTTATTTTTCCTCAATTAACTCATACTAGACAATCAAGAACTCGACCTTGAATTTCAACACATCAATTAATTGCAACCTACCTTGTCCTAATTTTTTAGGAACACTCCTAAATTTTAGGAACTCAAGCATGCACAAGAACGAACTTGTTGTGGTTCCCTTAGTTAAGGCACAAATCAAGGAACACTTTCTAGCTAACATTTTCAACATTTTGGAAGTTAGGTTATATATTTGTGGTTAAGTCATGGGGACCACGTTTCCTCAAGAGACAAGCTAGAATGTTAATATTTTTATTTTACAGTTCTTGGAGTTTGAGGTTTGAGGTTTGAATCACCAAGTAGTGACAAGAAATTCACTCAGTTGGGTGAATTTGTGGATTTGGCCAGGGCATATCTCCTTATCTTCTTATGATAAGTAGCATAATTGTGGGTAGTTATTTTAGATGCCTTTGTAGGTTACAGAAGACTTCTAAACCTTCAAAAGTCTTCATACAAGTTTTCTTCCCTATCAGAGTTAGTTTTGAGACCTTGAATAGGCCTAAGAGCTTAGCATAAGTTTTAAAATTTGGGGCTTGGCCCTAATTTTATCCCAACCCCTAGTCATATGGCCTAATGAGAGTTGTGATTATGGACTGATGAAAAGGTGCTTAAGTATGGAAGGAGCACTAGCAAGATTTATTAAGTGACGAAGGTAGATATAAATGATTATCTAAGTACTAAAGAATCCAAGCAGCAGGATCTATCAATAATGCGTAATTTTGGATATATCAAGTGCAATAAATGGGAATCGATAATATCTCAATATCTAGAAGTTGGTACATTTCAAGAAAAAATCATAAATGAATTTTTCCAAAGAGTTGGATGTTGAATGAAAGAACTAGTGTGTGTTGGAACTAGGAACTAGCAAAAGTCTAAGGATCTGAAATATGCTAACATCCATAGAATGATGTTGGATTTTATTAAGTGTTGGACATGGACTACCAGAGTCTATCAATGAGTGGAATTACAAGCATCTTGTTAAAAAAAATTGAAAAATAGGGGCTTTTTTAAAACTCAAATTTGAATGCCAATGCAACAAACCATGTGGAAGTCACATAGAGCCTGTGCTAGGACTCACAAACTTTACAAGTAGGTAGGTGTTGAAATGGCATGATGATGTGTCATGTTGAGGTCACATAAGGTACAAGGTTGGGTGACATGGCATGCTAACGTGGTGTGGTTGTGTGGTGAATTGGGATGTAGAAGGAGTTGATGTGGCGATTAATGTGGCATTACGTGGTAGGGACGATGTGGAATCCAAAATTTTGGAAATAGAGTTTTGCCAGATAAAGATTTTTTGTTTTTTCTAAATCTAGATGAATACAAAAAAATAAAATACTAGATATCTATGTAAGTGGGAATTTCACTCATGTGGACCCATATTGATGTGGCGAGTGCTAACATTGATCAATGACGTAGTGCCACTAAGGTGGAGACCAAGTTCCATCCCCATGGACGTGACATGGATAATGGATGTTCTAACTATAAAAAAATATGGAAACCCATAATTTTATCTAAAGTAGACTTCTAAATTTTTTTGAATCTAGATATTAACTTGGTTAACCAAGCATTTTCCTAGATTCAATGTGTATAGAAGTTTTGACAGTTCCAAATGGATATAGAAGATATAAAATCCATATTAATTAGAATCTGAAAAGAAAAAAAGAAAAAAAAAATACAAAAAATACAAAAAATACAAAATACAAAATACAAAATACAAAAAATTTAAAAAAAAAATAAATAAATAATTAACTTAATTAAAAAATTTATTATTCATTCATTTTATTATTATTTATTTTTTATTATTATTATTGTTTTGTCAGATTCCCACTAAATATGGATTTTATATGTTATCTTGTTTGGGTGCATCCAAATTCCAATATTTCATAAATCCATATTTTATATAATATATATATAATAATAATAGATATATATATAATGGGGATTTATGGAAATCTTGAGTTTGGATGCAAGCAACAAAATAACATGTCAGGGGAACATGTGGACCTATATAATGGTGACACGTTGGTTGGGACTATGATGTGTTAGTTGACATGGCTTTGCACTATGGGGACATATGGGAAAAGGTAATACTACATGTCAATGGTATGAATGATGATGTGGTGCTTGGAAAGGAAAATCTTTAGACGGGCATAAATTTTTGTACATAATTCAAATTTGATGAAATTTACATGATTCATTAGAAATATTTTAACGATCAAAGATGGTGGTGATATCATAAAATAGTTTTAGGGTGGTTGAAGGAAGAGGATTTTTTGATAACTCCATCTCCATAAAGTAACCTTGGAGGAGGGTTTATACACCTCATTCCATTAAAAGGCCTTGAGGGGGTTGGTCGACATTATTGTAGGTTTTAACCCCGTACAAAAATTACTTGCATACGAATTTTAAAACACATAGAATTTGAGCTAAAGGAGGAAGAATCAAATTCTACAGCAGAGGAGGAATCAAAAGATGAAGAACCAAAAACTCCAGGTGTGAGAAGATCAGTTCGAGAAAGAAGGCAACCAAAAAGGTATAGTCCATCTTCTTTCTGTTCAAATTTTGTTTTATCTATTACTGATGATGATCCTAGAACTATGAAGGAAGCAGTATATTCAGAGGATGGAAAACTCTAGATAGAGGCCATGGTTGATGAAATAACATCTTTGCACAAAAATGAGGTTGAGGATATGGTGGAGTTGCCAACTGGAAGGAAACCCATTGACAGCAAATAGGTGTTCAAGAAGAAAACAAATGTAGAAAGAAAGGTGGAGAAATAAAAATCTCAGTTGGTAGCAAAAGGTTATTCCCAGGTGCTAGAAATTGATTTTAGTGATATTTTTTCTCATGTTGCCAAGGTAGCTTCTATTAGATTACTTTTATCTATTGTTGTTGCTTTTGATTCTGAGGTAAAATAGATGGATGTGAAGATGACATTTCTTCACGGGGATCTGGAAGAGGAGATCTACATGAAGCAACCTGAAGGCTTTGCAGTGAAGGGTAAGAAAGAACTGGTATGCAAGTTAAAGAAAATTCATTGTATGGTTAAAACCAGTCACAAAGGATGTGGTAATCATAGAAATTTGAATACATTTATAATACGGGACTTGGCTTCACCAAGCAGCAAAGTAGATCACTATGTGTAATTTTAAAATTAATTGGTGGCCATGTTATTTATCTGGTCTTTGTATGTGGATTGATATGTTGCCTAGTTGGAAATGACAAAGAAATTATCCAGGATTTGAAAGACCCAATTGTCCTCCAAATTCGACATGAAAGATATTGGTGTTGCAAACTATATTTTGGGCATGGAAATTAAAAGAGATCGGGAAAAGAGGAAGCTTTGGTTAAACTAGAGGAAGTACGTCGAGACAATATTGCAAAGGTTTAATATGCAGGATAGTAATTTGGTGAAGATTCCTATTCCTGTAGGTGTAAAGTTGTCTGTTGAACAGTGTCCCAAGACTGAAGAAGAGGAAGAGGATATGTCTCGTGTTCCATATGCAAGTGCAATCGATAGCCTAATGTATGTGATGGTCTATACTAGACCAAAAATTGCACATGTAGTGGGAGTATTGAACAAGTTTATGTCAAAACCAAGGAAGGAACATTAGATAGCAGTGAAGCGGGTTTTAGGTATTTGCGTGGCACTAGTAATTATGGTTTGTGCTACCAAGGTAGACCAGGATTGGACAGAGATTAGGATACCCATGGCTTTGTTGACGCAGACTGGGTTGGAGGTCTTGATCAGAGAAGATCTATAAGTGGGTATGTGTTTAACCTATTTGGAGGTCCAGTCGGTTGGATGAGTAAGAAAAAATCTGTAGTGGCACTATCAACTACAGAGGCAGAATACATGGCATCCACTCATGCAAGAAAGGAAGCAGTTTGATTGGAGAGATTGTGTTCAAGTATGGGGTTAGTACAGGGAGCTATAAGGATAGACTATGACAGCCAAAGTGCAATTTTCTTGGCAAAGAACCCTGTTTACCATTCAAAGACAAAGCACAATGATGTTCAGTATCACTTTGTGAGGGATATGATGGAAGACAAAAAGGTGTTGCTGGTAAAGGTGGACACTATGAAGAATATTGCAGATGCATTGAAAAAATCTATGAGCTCTGAGAAGTTCTCTTGGTGTAGAGAAACAATGGGCATTGCAGGGTTGGATAAATTACTAATCTCTCTTGTGGCCCCCTATGGAAAGAAAACAACAAGTGGGAGAACGTTGGGTTGTGTTATTCTTTCCACGACTAGCCGACATGGTGTTAGAAGGGGGGGAGGGGAGCCCCCCCTTCGTTGCATCAATTACGTAGTGGGGGGTTCACAAGCGAGTTTGAAGGGGGCAGGTAATCCACCTCTACGGGGTCCGGGGCAGCTCCCCGGGAAAAACAATTTGGACCCTATATTAGGTTGGGCAGACCTACCTATGGTTTTATGCATGATTTTCGCACATGGTTTTGGACACGATGGTTTTCGGTCCATGGTTTTGGATGCTTTGGCATGTATAAATATGTATTGTAACATTTGAAAAGAACATAATGAAAATTCAAGCTGGTAGTCCCAGTATTGGGATCCAGGGGGAAATATCTATGTATATGTGTTTTATGTGTTATGCTCTCACATTGTGGTTCCTTTAGTTGGACTTCACATTTAATAACATCTTTCACCTCTCTGAACACCACATCTCGGATGTACACATCCTTCCTTGTTACTGGGTTCCAAAGCTTATAACCCTTTAAACTATCCTTACACCCAATAAAGATGCACTTTTTAGATTTACTATCCAACTTGGTTCATTTCTCCTTTGGAACATGTACATATGCATCACATCCAAATATTACCCTCAGATGTGAAAGAGAGGATTTCTTACCAGTCCATACCTCTTGTGGAGTCTTATCCTCCAACATTGATGAAGGTGATCTATTGACTAGGTAACATGCTTTCTCCACCGCCTCTGCCTAGAATTCCTGTCCTAACCCGACACGACTGAGCATGCTTCTTTCCCTTTCCATCAACGTCTTGTTAATTCTTTCTAAAACTCCATTTTGTTGCGGTGTATATGGAGTATTCTTCTGTTGTGCTATACCACACTTCTTACAGAATTCTTCAAATTCCTTACTACAAAACTCTCCACCGTTATCTGTCCTCATCACCTTTATCTTCTTCTCTGTCTAGTTTTCTACCAGATACTTAAATTCTTTAAACCTATCAAAGACTTCAGATTTTTTCTTAAGGAAATATATACATGTATTCCTTGAGAAGTCCTCTATAAATGATACATAGTACATAGACTTACCCAGTGATGGAACTTTCACAGGTCCAAACACATCGTTGTGCACAAGCTCTAATATTTGTTTCATCCTCTTACCACCAGAGGGGAAACTCACCCGAATCTTCTTCCCATATACACAATTTTCACAGAAATCAAAATCTAGAGAACTATTACTTATACCTTCTACCATACCTTTACCATGAAGTATTCGAAGGCCCTTCTCTCCAATATGTCCAAGCCTTTGATGCTACTACATGGTCTTCTCTCCAGAGACCACTAGATTTTCTGCTCCATTTTTAGGAACCATAGAACTATTGCACCCATCAACAACAGTGCTACCTTGCAGCTTGTACAGAGTTCCAATCTGAACTCCCTACATCAATACCAGTGCTCCCCGAACCATCTTGCAGGTATCCTTCTCAAACACTATTTTTACACCTGCATCATCTAGCTTGCTTACAGAAATAAGATTTCTGGCTAATGCAGGAATATGTAGAGCACCCAAAAGTGTTCTAACCCTTCCACCTTGCAACTTCAACTTTACTTTTCCATGACCAACGATCCTATCCTTCATATCATCCCCTAAGAAGACATCACCACCATCGTATTTCTCATACTCGAAGAACCACTCTCTATGGGGAGTGAAGTAAAAGGATGCACCTGAGTCAATCAACCATGCCTCATGATCTAGATGTGTACTTGAAGAAGACAAGTACACATCCCCACCTTCATTTGAGGTGGTTTTCACCTCTGTAGAAGGAGCATCACCAGATTCCTTTCCTTTGTCAGGAGCTTTAGATTTACAGTCCCTTTTGTAGTGCCCTTCCTTTCCGCATTTCCAACACACCACCTTTAAAGGTTTTCTTGGAGATTTAGATATCCCACTCAATGACTTATTTTTGTTTCTATTCTGGGACCATCCTCGTACAAACAAGGCATCACCATTCTAGCTCTCCATATTTTTCCGTCTCATCTCCTCCATCAGCAAGGATGAGGCTATTTCATCAAACTACAAGTTAGTTGCATTGCTACCTATTGCAATAACCAACTATCCCATGAATCTGGTAGAGAACACAACAAAGTAATGCACTTATCTTCATCTAAAATTTTGATATCAACAAATGATAACTAACTTACCACAGTATTAAACACATTGAGATGCTCTGTCACCGAGTCTCCATCTTTCATCCTCAGGTTATACAGCTTTTTTCGTAGGAACATTTTATTCACCAGAGACTTAGATTGGTACAAAGTCCCTAACTTGTCCCACAAAGCCTTCATCATAGCTTCCCCTGATACATTCAACAATACTGAATCTGAGACACAATTGTATTGTGCTCTTTTCCTTCTGATCCAACTTCTTCCATTCTTCATCAGACACTCTCGTTGGTTTAGTACCTGGATCTACGATGATCCACTGATATTTATCCACCAACAGATCCTCCATCTTGAGTTTCCACAACTCAGAACTCTGACCATTAAATTTCTCGATCTCTATCTTTCCACTGCTCACCAACTTCTTTCACCACCAGAATTGATCCCGCAGATCTCCCACTAAACGGAGTCTACCATAGGCCTCAGCAAAACCCCTCAGTAACAAAGGCGTCCCCTTGAAGCAAAACAACTTTGATACCAAATGTAGGTTTTAACTCCGTGCAGAAATTACCTGCATACAAATTCTAAAACATAGAAAATAAACAATACGAGAGCACAACACATAAAATACATATACACAGATATTTTCCCCTAGATCCCAAAATCGAGACTACTAGTTGTAGAAGAATTTCATTTATGGGGTGATTCATATATGGCCAAGGAAACTAGATATGCTAGAAAATTTTACTTCCTTTCTTAAACTAACATCGGTGTGTTGTTTTAGAACATTAGATAACTACAATGATATAGAAGGAAGGAATGGTCAACATAATGGTGAAGTATAGTTTGGAGAAGACCTCACATAATACAAAAGATGAGTTCAATAAGAGAAAAGTGAGTGATAACTCTCCTAACATAATGAGAAGTTTGAGGGCACAACTTTGGAGCTATAAGGTAGATAATGAAAGGATCACGAAATCCTAGGAGAAATGAGATGCAATAATATAGTTTTTCTATAGAACATATATAATTTACAAAGGTAGAGGCAACATGAACCATTTGGAAACAATTTGGATACGCATCAATCAAAGAAAGTTTTTATCTTTTATCAAAAATACAAAAATATGGGCTAACAACCAGCGATAAAGGAAGTTGCATTTCAAGGAAGAGGCACATGAATTCTAGGAGGTATGCATATCCATTAAGGACGCCTTAGCAAATAGATCTAATGAGGAATCAAACGGTTTAGACAAATTGCCTAGGACATCAACCAAATTAGTGTTACACAAGAAGAAGAAGAAGAAGAAAAAGCCTACAAAGACTTCCCTACCTAAGGAATTCATAAATGAAAAACCTTATAATTTTGATGGTGAGGTTAGGAAAAATGAAGAAGTTGAAGCATGGCCATTGGGCCTAAAATAGTACTTCAATGTATAGATCTGTAGAAATTCCTTGTAAATTCAAAATGCTAATTGTAATATGCTAAAGCAATAGACTTGAATCTACTCTACTCATTAGCAGAAACAATTAAATGATCATGAAATCATGAAGCACACAAGAGAAAGAATTCAATCAACACATTACATAATTATTTCCTGGGGAAAACCACAACTAAAAACCCCTACTAACTGTATATTAAATTAGTCATAAAA
Source organism: Pinus taeda (assembly GCA_000404065.3). NCBI lineage: Eukaryota > Viridiplantae > Streptophyta > Pinopsida > Pinales > Pinaceae > Pinus > Pinus taeda. The sequence continues at coordinate 181,343 of APFE031052364.1, forward strand.
TATGAGAAGATTACAATGATTATCTCAATCTCGAGCAACCTCTGCATTATCTCTATCTATCTCACATCTTCTTAGAAAAGCATAGGCCAATACTTAACCAATTTTATGCTTTCCCAAGTCCCTATTTCCTTGTGATGTTTCTCAAGTAATTATCCCCCTATTAATTAGGGAAATTCCTCAATATTAATTGTGCACTCTTCATAGGCCTTACTTTAACTACATGCACCACCTGTAAAATTCAGATGATCATACAATTGATATTACATTGTCCCTGAAATCCAATCTTAACTGGGTCTTTCTTTGATATGACATGAATGATTTAATTATTAGTGAATCCTCTATTTACTGGTTGATCACTACAAAATACACCACACTACTAGAACTCCCACTAGTTCCTCCATTAGTTGGAACTAGTTTAACTAACTTTAACTCAGTATTACTGAATTAATTAATTACAACTCAAAACAAACTCAACCAGGGATCCTATAACATAGGAGACACTCTACATGATTCTAGTTATACCCTCAACTTGAACTAACTGAGCCAACTAAGTCAAATTAACTTATTTAACTAATACAAGATGTCATGAGATGTGGAATTACAATTTTATTTCTAAATTAATTCAAGGACAAAATTAAATTAGAATTTTCTTGTTGCATTTTCAACACTCCCTCTCAGCAAGAAATGGATTATCTTCTACCCTGATCCTGCCTGTATTAAACTCGAATTTTCATCTTCCAATGACTTTTTCAAAGTATCTACATCATATTCTTATGTAGGAATGTACTCCAGCAACATGATTCTCCTATGCACACAATCTCATAGATGGTGATAACGTATGTCAGTATGCTTGTACCGATCATGAAAAGCTAGATTATTGGAGAGTTTAATACAACTCTTATTGTCACAGTAAATCACTATAGGATCCATTTGTTGGCTAAGTAATGCAAAAAGGATCTTCCTCATCTAGATAGCTTCACAAGTTGCTTGACTAGTAACCATGTATTCTACTTTTGCTAAACTGAGTGCAACTGATCTCTACTTCATGATGTACCAAGAAATTGTTGTTGACCCAACACTGTATATTCTCCCTAATGTGATCATCCTATTAGATGGATTCCCTACCAAATCTGCATTTTTGAAGCCTTGAATCTTCACTCTCTCTGTCTGGCTATACCAAAGACCAAACTGAGTGGTGCCTCTGAGGTATCTCAACACATGTTTAATTGTCTTCAATAGAGTTTGGTTGGCTTAACCATTGCTTCACTAAGATGGTTAACTGAAAAACATATGTCTGTTTGTGCATTCACCAAGTACATAAGTGAAGCCACAAGGTGCCTATAAATAGTAGCCTCCACTATTTCACCTGAAGTAGCATCTTCCTTCCTCCAATTCCCTGCTAGTGGAATATCCATGGGTTTGTTTCTCTGCATGTGGAACTTCTTCTATATCGTGTTGGCATACTTGCTCTGAGAGACAAATAGTTCCTCATCTCCTTTCCATACTTCCATACCAAGGAAATAATGCATGAGCCCTAGGTCCTTCATCTCGAATTCTATTGCAAGATCCTCTTTGCAAGATTTTACCAACTTATCATCACTTGTTAGACTTAGTTCATCAACATATAATACTATAATCAACAATTTACCTTCAACCACAATATGGAAAAGGTTCACATCTACTTCACTTTTGGTGAAGCCCAACTTGGTGAAATAGTTTTCAATCCCGATGTACCAAGCACGGGGTGCTTGTTTAAGTTCATACAATGCTCTCTTGAGTCTTTACAGTTGTGACTCTCTATTTAAGGTCTCAAACCCTTATGGTTTCTCAATGTAAACCTCTTCCTCAATCACATCGTTGAGGAATTATACCTTCACATCCATATGATGTATCTTCCATCCCATCTATGTTGAAAGTGATAGAATAGATCTAATTGAAGAGTACCTTGCTACTGGAGCAAAGGTCTCCTCGTAATCAATCCCCTTCACCTAAGAGAAGCCTTTAGCCACAACTATGGCCTTTTGTGTCTCCACACTCCCATATTTTGTTTGATTTACCTTGTAAATCCATCTGGAACTCACCACTAACTTTTTTGTTGGTCTTGGGACTACTTCCCAAACATTGTTTCTAATATTGGAGTCATAATCCTCAACCATGGCACCAACCCATACTAGTTTTTTCACTGCTTCCTCAAATGAGGATGGCTCAATCTCTACACTCACGCTCATTAGGACCATGTAGATAGTGTACCGATCTAGTGACCTCCTCTTCCTGTGTTGTGATGTGGGTGCTCCCACATTCTCTCTTGCATCATGCATCAATTTTTCAGCCTCTCTCATGTGCTTCCTTCCATCTCTGTAAGTCTCTGCATGAGTGGGTGCTTCCACTCTCTAGTCCTATACATATCATTTCCCCACATCATCCTAAGGTTCTTCCTTTGGAGCTAAAAGTTCCTCATCTCTATGTAATTGAAGCTCCCTCTCAAGGGAATATCTCATGGCCTTCTCTTCATTAAACTTTGCATCTCTACGAACCACTGTTATATTGTGAGATGGATGGTACACCCAATAGTTTTTAGGTGTATCAGTGTACCCCAAAAATATGCCCAACTCAACTATTGGTTCTAGCTTTTTCCTTACATCCTTGGTAACATGACAATAGACCGATGAAACAAAGATCCTGAAGTGTGCCACGTCTAGTTTCTTACCTTAAAAAGCTTCTTCTGGTGTACTCATCTCAAGAGTCCAATGAGGACTCCTGTTCTACACATATACAGATGTGTGGCATGCTTCAACCCATAAGTGCAATGGTAGGCCATAATCATGTAACATTCTTGTGCAGCTCCCACAATACTTGTGTTCTTCCTTTCAGCCACCTCATTCTGATGTGGTTTATGGGGTGTTATCAACTCCCATTGAATTCATTTCGATGCACTCAAGTTCTTGAATTCATTCGACATATATTCTCCATCGTTATCACTCCTGAGAGATTTAACTTTCCTGCCAATGTCTTTCTCAGCAAGTGATTTAAATTCAAAAAAATCAGCGAACGTCTCATATTTATTTTGCATGAGGAAAATCCAACACTTACAAGAAAAATCATCTACAAATATTACATAATACATGTGCTTGGTCGTGGAGGCTGTTGATAATCATCCACACACATCTCAGTTAACTCTTTCAAGGATCGATTGCATGCAACTACCATTATCATGAAAGATAGTTTTGGTGTACTTCCCCAATTTACAGCCTTTGCATGTATCTCTATGCTCTAGTGCACCCTTGGAAATTCATATAGAAATTTTTTGCATGATCTTCAAAGCTTCATGGTGCAAGTGACCCAATCTTCTATGCCACAACTCACCAATGTCTCAACTCTACACCTTCTCTACTTTTGTGCTCAAAGAAGCACAATCTTCTACATCCAATTTGTAGAGGTTATTTACCCGAACCCTGATATGATTCACTTGTCCTGAGGCTATGTGATGAAGTAAATCCTTTCCCTTCCTAAATATCACATTGTAGCCATGGTCCTCCAACATGGAAACTGAAACTGTTGACATAAGTTAATTACCTATCATTTAATTGTCAACCCGGGGTTTTTGTAAAACTTGTGAAGCGTGCATGCATTATATATGCTAGAAATTAGATTTCAATTTATATCAACCTAACTACAAAACAAAATAATGACAAACCGAATTCTCCTATTCTAATTCAACAATCAACTCAAAATAAATTATAGTACAGCACGCGTAATTGAAATCTTAATCTTTAAATCTTTTAGGAATTGAAAAGCACACCACTCTTTCAGAAATGAAAGCAAAAACAGTCATTCTTAACCTCTCACACAAGAACATATAAGAAAGCAAATAAAAACAAATGCTCTTAAATTCTAGGTAGAAAGCAAATAAAAACAATCACTCTTAACCTCTCACCGAGGAAAAGATATGAAAGCAAATAAAAACAAATGCTCTTAACTTCTAGGTAGAAAGAAAATAAAAAAAATCACTCTTAACCTCTCACACAGGAAAAGATATGAAATAAATAAATCTTAATCTATGAAAAATAATAAATCTTAATCTATAAAAAACAATAAATCTCACACATTGTAGGTGGCCAATCCAAAAGTATGAGTTATGGAAAGTTGAGAGGCTCCAAATTCAATCATAACCAAATCAAAGTGAACATCATTCATGAGCATGGTGCCAAATCCAAATTCTATATTCAAAACACGAGCATTTCCCCAACTTCACACATGCCTTTCAAATGAGAAGGCTCTCCTATTTATACAAAAACATAAGAAGATACCTCATTAATGGAGGTCCATTAATATCTCCCTAGATCCCTAGAAAATCTCATAGAGTTACAACTCAAATAGGTAATGATGAGACACATATCCTCTTTGACCTTTATCCAAATCTTCTTCCATATCTTGAAGATAATTCGAATTTGAGCATTGGAGGCCACATAAGGGTGCCTTGGAAGCTTCCAAATGACCTACACATGTCATGAAACCCAAGCCACTTTTAAGTATTAGCAAGTATATGTCATTTTTCTAAGTTTTAACCATTTAATTCACTTATAATACTAGAAATCATTACCTTTTGGAAAACACAAAGGTAACCGATATAATTATGAAAATGGAGGCTAATGAAAGATTATATGGTCATGGAGTTGTGACATGTGAGTGAAATGGTGGTGATAAAGGTGAAAGTGGATGATATTTTGAGTACATTTTGAAGACTCTACAGAAACCAATTTCTTCTTAAAACCCAGAACATATGTGACATCTTTTAATGTGAGAGGAGAACCAAACTCCCTCTGAAAGGTAAAAATACCTATGTTGGTTGTGTTATACCTCCCATCATCTCCCATTTTGATGTGCATCTCAAGGTCCTTCTCTTCTAATTCACTGAAGAATTCTTTATTGTCGATCATATGGAATGAGGTTCCACTATCCAGATACCACACACTACCCATCACCGATGTCACCATGCAAGCGTGAATGAGGGAGAAATACAACTCGAATTGTCAAGCAAGAGCTTCACCTACCGCTCCTCCTAAGGGATTCTTGCTAGCCTTCTTGTGTGTACACTTCGTGGCATATTGTCCCAACTCATGACAGTGAAAACATTTAATCTTCGACATGCCCTTCTTCATGTTGCTCTACCTGGAATTTGATTTGGAATGGGATGACTTCCCTTTCCCTTTCTTCGCCTTTCCATCTAAGGCATAGTTCTCCTCATCATCATGCTTGGATCAGGAATCATATCTAGTGTTCCGTTGAATCTCTTCTTGCACCAAGTTAGAGCAAAAACTCTCCCACTTAAGTAACTTCTCCCTCCCATTTATTGAGTCTTGGTAGTCTTGCAAACTCTTGGGAAGGCCTAGAAGTGCTAGGTGGACCACATCATCTTCAACAATTGTAACACAGACACTTCCAAGTTCATCCCGACATTGGGTGAACTTGGTCAAGTACTTTAGTATTGTTTCGCCCTTCTCCATCTTCATTTTTCTGAGCTTGTCCTTCAGTGCCAGCTTCCTATGGTCATTGTTGTTTTGAAACAAGTCTGGCAAGGCCTTCCACATTGCATATGGAGTCTCCTTACTGTGGAGGTTCGAGATAATATGATCTCAAGCTCCTTCTAGGATAATCCTTCTCGCCTTTGCCACACAATCTCTCCACTCTTTCGGATCTTGAGCATCAACTTTTGAGGCTTAGTAATATCTTTGTCAATGAATTCCTTAAGCCCATTGTCTTCCAACACTGCCTCCATCTTGTCCTTCCAAGAAATATGGTTTGAAATACCCTCAAGGGCATATTTGAGTCTCAATCTGTAGAATGGCATCCTGCTGGATCTAAAGTATGATACTACAAATTTGATTTCACCTACAAAAGAAAAACTCATATTCTCCTCTTCTATAGTGATTTATGCTCCAATACCATGGAGAAATTCCTTGTAGATGCAAACTTCTAATTGTAATATGCTAAAACAATAGACTTGAATCTACTCTACTCTTCAGCAGAAATAATTAAATGATCGCGAAATCATGAAGCATACAAGAGAAAGAATTCAATCAACACATTGCACAATGATTTCCTAGGGAAAGACATAGATAAAAACTCTTGTTATTTGTATGTTGTGTTAGGGTCATAAGTTTTATGGTCAAATGCTTTTTCCTATCCTTTAATTTTTAGTTTGTAGTACTTGAGCCTATGACTATTGTTATTTTCATATCCTCTAGATCATTGTCTAGCATCTTTGATTTTATTGCATGAAGGGTTCATTCAAATTCTGAAAGTGTCTCAGTCAATGGGAGTCATGGTCGTGTATGTTTGTACAGTCAAGTCGTGCTTCCTTTTTTTTTATCAAGTAAGAGTAAGACCTTCTATTAAACTTAGTCAAATATACATAATTTACAAGGAGCCACACCCACTCTACTAGAGTTCAACAGTCAGTCGAGCAGGCCGAACCAAACCAATCACCCAAAAATAAGAGAATCCTAAACCAAAAATATGGGGAGAATCGCCAAACAAAGCACAAGGTCATCTGGCAGTGTTTTCGTGCATCAAATGAGCCTAGAAAACCATGGAGGGCAAGTCCATCGCACTGGTGGTCACAAAGGCCACAGATGACTCGCCATGGATCCACAAGAGGTCCCACCACAAGCCAAACTGAAAATTGTCAAACAGACCCGATGGAAGTTAAAAGCAGAACACTCTAATCATTTTCGGGTCCGACCAATTCGCACACACAATCGCCACCATTGATCAACTGACTACGTTCCAACAAACATCCTAAATATCGAAAGGACAAGAAGTGTGAGAGTTAACTTCCCGATGAGGGCGGTTTTCTCTCTCCTCACTCTGTAACGTGTCGCTCAAAGAGTGGAATCGGAGCCAAATGCAGAAAAACTAGAAACCATTCAGACCCCGCCCGATATACCACTTGTGGTATTGGACCGTTTGACTCGTGGAAAAACCAAACACGTCCTTTCACCACATGTTCTCCTTAATTCTGTCCAACAGGCAGTTTTTGAGCCAATCTCGTTCACCTGGATTCTCTTTCAACCACCACCTAAGCCAAATGAAGAGGGTTACCCCATCCTGTGGACCTATCTAAGTCAATCCTTTCATCATTCAATCATAAGGAAACCAGACTTTGGAAAATAACCGAACCAAGGCGGGTTAGATTGTGTGGAGTTCTCCGACCTCCCACTAATCTTCAGGGTCCCTTTGATCCAACCTGTTAGTCCATAGTTCCATATCTTGGGTAGCTTGACAAAGATAGTCCTCCCGCAATTTACTTGGGGGAAGCGAATCCCAAGCATGCCTAGAATCCCTATCCCTATTTGTGACTCCTTTATTCGCCAAACGATTCGCTAACATGTTAGCCTTCCTTTTCACATGACTAAATTTGACAATTTTAAGGGATCATAGGTGAGAATAGATGCGGTAAGAAACCTGCAAAAGCTTCCAGTGCT
>APFE031052364.1:232158-284439 GCA_000404065.3 Pinus taeda
AATCGGCGCGGCGAAGGGGGGGCTCCACCCCCCGGTTCACTACGTAGGTTAGTCATGGAAAGAATATAACACAACCCAACAGGAAATGGAAGAGAGGGAAACATATAGATGGAGGGGGAGAGGGGGGGAGAGAGAGAAGGAAAGAGGGAGGGAGATAGTATATAGTTGGAGGGTAGATAGAGAGATGGGGGGAGAGAGATAGAGGGAGGTGGGAAAGAAAGGGAGAGAGAGAGGAAGGAAAAGAGAGAGGAGTTGAGAGAGAGAATGAGAGAGGGAGGGAGAGAGTAGAGCAGGAGGGGAGAGAGAGAGAGAGAGATGGATCCAACCTAAATATGGTATGCGTGTATATAAAAACTAGCCTAGATCCATCTTAACCTCGAATCTATCAAGAGTCGAGAGGGATCAGATCTATTTTCACTTTAAACGACTTTGTATCTCAAGAGATTTGATCCCAAAAGAAACTTCTTGACACTTGATAATTTGGGGTTAAGATAGATCAAGTCTCTTTTGGGATCAAATCTTTTGAGATACAAACCATTTTTAAAATAAAAAGAAATTTGATCCCTCTCAACACTTGATAGATTTAGGATTAAGAAAGATCTTGACTAATATAATATTTAATTAAATATTTAATTTTCTATAAATTTTAAATTTTATATTTATATTTATTATAAAATAAATTTAAAATTAAATAAAATACATACTTTAAATATGAATTATTATAATATATAGATATTATATAATATAAAGTGAAACTTATATCAATATGAAGAACTAAATATGAAATTATAATATATAAAATATTTATAATGAAAAAGTGAAACCATATTAATATATTAATTTAAAAAACTATATGTAAATGTGGGAATATATTAATCTAATTTCTATTTTGAAGTAGAGTTTGAACTATTTATGCAAAAATATTAAATCATTATATTAAAATTACGCAAAATAATATAGTATGATAGAACTTATGTTAAAATCGCATAAAACTTTTTAATATATTGAATGATAATTAATATTTTTTTACATAAAATTAATTTGAAATTATTAATATATTTGTATTGCACGTTGAATAATATAGAGATTTTGGATATATTTTTTTAAATAATTTAAAACATATATATTTGTGAGGTAATGTGAGTTTTGAGATAATTAACATGTTTAATATGTGATTTAAGTAGTTGTAATTTAAAGGTATGTAAGCTATTAAAATCAATTGGAAATTGTATTCAACTTAGGCCACGTCAACCATTAGCATGGCTGGATTTTTGTTCACGAGTTTCGAGTTGGTGACCTTTTCATCATAGAGTGCCTTAATAGAACACCTTCTCACCATATATTCTACGCCCTATGGGCTAAAAATAATAATATATTAAAATAATATCTTGGGAGGTTGCTAGTTCCCCATCAACCATTTATCTTTGAAAAATATATGATTTAAAGGATTTAAAATGAAATTAAATATTGATAACAATTTCAAAACTACATAATATAAATTTGGTGATTACATCGAGAGGCGCTCTCTAGTCCAATATGGAAGAGATGTTGTAAGGTTATGTTATGTTATGTAAACATTCTAAACATTCCATAATAGATTTCTTCAAGCCTTTAAATAGGCTTCATCATAACAAAATATATGGATAAATGCCATGGGAAATGCAATACCATGGACTTGTAAACCATGGTAATTTTATAGTTCAATTTAACTTTAGAGTTTTATAGTCAAAATTGTAATTATTAATTTTATTTTTATTTTTATAATTTTGATTATAGAGAGATTTGCACTTCTTATTATTATATTTTATTTTATTTTTGACCAAGTAAAAATATTTATGTTGACATTACAACATTGTTGCCATATTAGATTGCAAAGCCCCTCTCTATGCAATAAAAATAAATTAAACTAGCAATTGCCCTTAAACGTGCAAAGATACACCAAAGAATTGAACATGCCTGTGATATTACTACAAAAATGTTGCAGCAAAGGAAAGATAACAACCTAAAGGGTGGAGGATGGAGGGGAGGAAATGTAAATAATTTTTCTCAATCATACCACTATGTCAAAATCTTATATACATATTATAGCCAAGAGCTTAAAAAAGTAAGGTAATGAGGAGAAACATTACCATAGACCCTGGTGGACACTGGTGCACAAAGAATATAATTGCACATAGGAAATGACTAAATTCAGTGTGTGTTGATAATGAGATTAAATAAAGAGCATTTTCCTCTGGAGATTCCAGGATACTCTTGAATCAACATAAAGAAGTGGGTTTGTTTTAGAATTTTAGCTATTTCCTTTTTAAAAAATTAAATTAATTTGGAGCCATTTTCACGGAGTCAATAATTCCAGTTTTAAATTTAAATTTAAATTTTGTCTAGCAAAGATTTGTTGGAATTGCAAATTTATGTAGTGCAGTTTACACAATCCAAGTGTCAAAGTAAACTTTCAAGGTATTGCATCTATTTATGCATTCAAAAATACATTTTTTAAAATGAAAAGTTACACATGCTATATGCATATATAGAACCAATATAGATCCATTTTGAAGAGGATTAAATCTCTTGAGGTATATACTTTTTTAAAGTGTTGCACTCTAAAAGAGGTCTCATAGGTTATCTTTAGCCTTATGCACGTTAAAATTTTCTTTCTTTCTCATCTTTCCAGAAGTAATTATGGTTGCCTTTGCACAGCTCATGTGGGTCCCACAATAACGAGTGACCATGTAAGTTAACCTAGTTAAGAAGTTTTTATGTCAAGGATGACCATTCCTAAACAAAAGGATACTCAATAACACGATTTAAGGTGGGACTTTATCTTAATTAGTTTTTGTGTGGGAGTTATCTAAAGAATCCCCAAAGCCAGATTTTTTATATAAACTAACAAAAATTTAGATATTTTCTGTTATATAAAAAAATTGGTTGTTGTAAATTGGTGGAAATTTTTCAAAATTGAGCCCATTTAATTTTTCTGTTAAACATTTTATATCGTTCTACCTAAAAAATCTCTTAAACACCTAAAGGAAATCATTAAAAATACATAATTTAATGTAAATCTTATCATATTTATTAATATGCTAGCATGAAGAATAGTGTAAAAGGTCATGCCAAAAATGACTTGTTTAGATAAAATTTAATTTACGGTGTATGTTCCCCACTACATCATAGGTATCATGGATTTTGAACATGAATTTCCATAACCACATCTTAAAAATGAATATATTTAGTTTTTATTTATGAACAACTGCACATTACACGCCAATCAACCTATGTAAAATCCTTGTACCTTTCCTAGTTCCAATATGAGGACAATTCATTATATTTTAATCAAATAAGAACTCTTTTCTTGTAAAAGTCTACTTAAAACCCTTGTACCTTTCCTAGTTCCAAGATGAGGACAATTCATGATATTTTAATAAAATAAGAACTCTTTTCTTGTAAAAGTTTTTATGACTTAGGTAATTGATATGTTGGATGAGTCTATTTATTTATATTTTATTTTCAATGTCATATTATAGTTATGCGTATTTATTTCTTATTTCTTAGTAATTTAAAAGGTATCGTTATCAAGTTTTTATTAATATAAATATTTAAATGTGATTTTTTTTTAAATAATGCTAATTAAAAGAGAATTTGATTAACTGGAGACTTTTTATAACTTAAAAAGCAATTTTATTTAAAAAAGAAAATAATTATAATCTATTTTTTAAATGGAAATATCTAGTTTAAATGAAAGTGAGTTATTTATTTGATGCAATAATTTTTCCATCACTTGAATGTTAACATTGTTAATAATTTTGTTATTATGCTTTATTTTGTTTTTGTTTCACTTTTAGCTTGGCATATGTATCTTTAATGTTGATTGGTATTCAGATCTTATGTGTTATTTAGCTCATATATGCAAATGGATATATGTATTCTTCTTTCTAAACAAGCATATATACATATCCACATATTTCTTTATGTAAAATTATGGCTTCATAAGTGACGTGCTGAAATGTTTATCAATGGTTGTAGTGTATTACATAGTTTGTTAGGTTGCATTAACTTTCAATAAATTTAAAAAATTATATTCGTGGCATGTGGCTCCCAATCCACCAATTTCTTAGGGATTTGAGATTTTTCCAATTCTAATAAGTTCATCCATGATAAGTTCCTCATTATTATTTATAACATTCATTTATATATAAGCAAATAAAACCCACCAATTTCTTAGGGATTTGAGATTATTCCAATTCTAATAAGTTCCTCCATGATAAGTTCCTCATTATTATTTATAACATTCATTTATATATAAGCAAATAAATTTGGACTTTCCGGGACAGAAAAATTTGAGGTGAAATCTTGATTCGTGTTATTTATACTGATTTTTTTTACTATATATATGGATTCAACACCCTGAAAAACCTAGGGCACTTCGGTTGTGCAGGGGTTACCCATCAAGCTTGTGATTTCAAACAATTTGATGTGAAATCTTGATTTATGATATTTAAACTGGTGTTTGGTTATATATATGGATTCAGTACTCTGAAAAACCCCATGACATTTCGATTTTGCAAGGGTTACCCATCAAACTTGTGATTTCAAGAGATTTTAGAGAAATTAGATCAGAAAAGCCAACCAAAAAAGATCTCACTAAAGACAACTCGAATTTTGTTTAGCAAAATGGTCCATTACTTTTAATAAATTTAAAAAATTATATGCGTGCCATGTGGCTTCCCACCCAGCAATTTCCTAGGGATTTGAGATTATTGCAATTCAAATAAGTTTCTCCATGATAAGTTCTTCATATTATTTATAACATTCATTTATATATAAGCAAATTTTATTTAGAAAAATAGTCCATTTTAAAATAAGATGTGTAATTTATTTATTTTTTTCTTAAGTTTGACACATGTCAAAACAATAGACAGAGAAATGTCAAATGGAGATGAAAAGGTATACAATGCCTAGACTAACAAATTTCAACAAGGGACACCTTCGGTGTAAAAATGGTTCATTCCTTTTAATAAATTTAAAAAATTATATTCATGCCATGTGGCTCCCCACCCACCAATTTCCTAGGGATTTGAGATTATTCCAATTCCAATAAATTCTTCCGTGATAAGTTCTTCATTATTATTTATAACATTCATTTATATATAAGCAAATTTTATTTAGCAAAATGGTCCATTTTACAATAAGATGTGTAATTTTTTTTCTTAAGTTAAATTTGAACCATGTCAAAACAATGTCAAATGGAGATGAAAAAGGTAGACAATATCTAGCTTGGCCAATTTCAAAAAGGGACACCTTCGGTGTAATTATTAATTAAAACATTTTGACTCGGTCAAATTACATAAAATAAAAAGAGGTTTTCACGTTGAGAGATTTGATCTCTCTTGGGACTTGATAGATCAACAGTTAAGATCGATCTATGCTAGTATTACTGATGCAAGAGCATCTAGCTCACCATGACCGAGTGAAGTCTCAGCTAGATTTAAAGGTTGTTGATCATCTAGATTGTTTTTTTTTATTTTAGTACATGAGGTCATAAGGTAGGATTTTTAATTTTTTTTGTTTCTAAGCTGTTGTGTTAGGTCAAAGTTAAATAGACAGTTAGAGTTATTATAGTCCAAATAGTAATAAAACAATAATTAGGAAGTAATCTGTCAACTTAGAAGGGAAAAGACAAATTGTCTAAATAAATCTTGTAATATCAACAGAAATGTGGCTGTCAACCATGTCAAGACTGTCCAACTGAAATCCGTGACAGTTTCAATTAACTATAATCAAAATGTATAAGAACAGAAATGTAACGAGAAGAAAAGGCTCAGCAAATTCATATTGAAGAAATAAGAAAAAACACAGACACAGATCTCTTCTGTTATTTTCCATCTGCATTCATTGTCTATCTCCTATAACATTGTAAATTTCATTTATAAAATTAATAAGTAACAAACTATGAGCGGTCACGTGATTCGTGATCCTACTGTGCTCTCATCTAACAAGCAGATCATTTTCAATCTGGACAAACTTTCGTGCACAGTGTGGAAACCAGCAAATGGAGCCATAGTCCGAGGACCGAGCAATAATAAACAAATGTGAGCAAACAAGAAACAACACACAGAAGAACAACCCACAACAGAGGTACTTCATCGAAACACTTTTCATAATTATCACAGGTTGAACAGTAAGACAAAAACTGTATTATCTTTGTTGTTAACCGAACATATACATCCATAGTATCTCCTGTAATGTAATCAAAATCAAATGTTGTTGCCAAAGTGGACAAACCCTAGTCTAGGGTTTGGGTACAGTGACCCATATTCTTTTCAACAAACAATCATCATAACCAGACCGAAATATAGCCTTCAAAAGAGACATTAACCACAGATAAAAGCAACAATGGACGGCAACTATCAACCCTAGAGAACCCAGAAACTTAACAACACATCAACAGCTTGAAGAGCCAGAGCCTACCAACAGGTTCGCCATTGTGGGGAAGTTGAAACTGGAAGAGCCTGCGTACCCAGGTCGAGTTGCAGACCTGTACATACAAACGAATACATATTAACATGCATGCACAATAAAGGAACCAGAGACGAACCCTGTACAGAGACGAGAGGGTTTCCATATCTTACCTGAGCAGGCGGACCAAGGCTTGAGGAACAGAGTCATTGCCAAGCAAACTGACGGAGCTGAGACCGAAGGAACAAGGTTGGTTAGCATCGATATTATGAAGAAGACGATTTGAATTAAAGAAGGTTTTCGTTACCTGTTTGAGACCGTAGGAAACCACCAGAATGTCCCCTGAATCCAATACGACGAGAATGGATATTATTTCATGCACATAACAGTGACCAGAGGCAGCGGAAATACCAGTAAAGACAGCCAAACGTGAACAGTAGTGAAGAAACAAAACCAGAAAGAAGTTCCCTAAAGGGGCCGAAGTTTACAAACATACCATGGTAGAATAGCAGAATGATACAAGAACCTTACCAGGTGAAAAGGAGCCGAGTGAGCACACCAGAACCAGGACGACATCGAACCACCGGAGGAGGCCTTCCACGAGCTTACAACCAAGTCGGACAAACCGAAATACACCCATAGACTTACCCGGAGGCGAACCAGAAATTGTCGTACTCATCAGAACAGGGATTACACAAAACAACTCTCAAAACCCTCACAGCAACCTCTCGACGGACAGAAAAGTCTCGAATGAATGAGAAACGAAGTGTTTTGGCCAAAGAACGGGTCGAGGAACCAGGCCCGAGGCGAGTGGGTGGACATTTAATGCAGTATTAACTTGTTCCATCAACCAACACCAAATATCAACAGACCAACTTGCATGAAAAACATAAAAATATCACCAACAGCGAACACGTCGTAAAAGCCAACCAGTGAACGTAGCCTACGGATGCATGGAGTTGCGGGCCAGTGTGGCTAGGTTACACCAGAGTGGTATCAGAGCAGCTTTTTATGTCAGTAGGAGGAATGGAGAGAGGAAGGCGAGGTCGTGGCAGAGGTGCTTGAAGATTGGCAGAGGAAGGGTTGAGAGAGGAGATCATAATTCTTGCTACTCGTTTGGAGGCAGTAGAGGAAGGTAGACGAAGAGATCCAGAAATGGGCAATGCTAGCGAAGAGGAAGTAGAAGTAGCAACAGATGGACCAGGGGGTGAATCTACAAAAGTGAGATTGTTGAAGTCTGTTTTAGTAGCAAGCAGTAAACCCAAACCAGAACTCCCGACGTATAACGGCAGCCTGTCTATTGAAGTTTTATTGGATTGGATTAGTGAGATGGACAAGTACTTTGAGTGTGAGGAAGTCAGCGAAGACCGCAGAGTCAAACTCGCTGCGACTAAATTGAAGGGACACGCAGCCCTATGGTGGGATAGTGTCTAGAACGAGAGGAAGAGATTGAACAAGGCGCCGATTAAAACCTGGTCAAGAATGGTGGCCAAGTTAAAGGGAAGATTTCTACTGAGGGACCATCAAATTGCATTGCACAGGCAGGTGCAGAATCTGAGACAGAAAGGATTGATGGTAAAGGAGTACACGGAGGAGTTCCATTGAGTGAATTTGCAGGCCAGATATACAGAGGATATAGCAGAAAGAATAGCCAGGTATGTTAGTGGGTTGAGGTTAGATATCTTGGATGAAATAAGTATTTTATCTCCAAACAACATCGAGGAGGCATATCAGAGTGCAATAAAGGCCGAGGAGAAAATTACCAGAAGGCAGAATGCCCAGAGAGGACAAGGAGCCAACAGAGGGAAAGGCCAGTCCTATGGCAGGGGCCGAACTGCTAACAGGAATGAGGAGGCTAGTAGTTCTAAAGCCTCCAGATCAGCAGATAAAGGTGACAACGTGAGAGGTGATAGGTCATCCCAGCGAGGTAGGGGAAATGACCGAGGAAGAAGGGCTGGTTATCAGTGTTACAGGTGTCATAAATGGGGGCACCGCTCATTTGAATGTCCAGAAGTGGATCCCATTGGACAGTGGGGTGCATATGTGGCGCAACCAGAGGAAGTGGCAGCACCTCCTCAAGAAGTAGAGAATGCTCCAGAGATGGGAGAAGCTTTGGTGCTATGCACAAGGTGCTGTTAAAACCAGTCAAGGAGATCACCGAACAGACACAGCGGAAAGCTCTATTTAGAATAATTTGTAAGTCACGGGGTAAGTGTTGTAAGTTAATCATTGATAGCGGTAGCACTGACAATTTGGTGTCCACATAAATGGTGGAAAAATTGGAGTTGAAACGCTCGAAGCATCCAAAACCTTACATAATTTCATGGCTGCAAAAGGGCCATCAATTGCTGGTGGATGTACAGAGCGAGTTTGAGTTTCAGATTGGCAGGTACAAGGAAAAAATCATTTGTGACATCATGTCGATGAATGTATGTCACATACTGTTGGGCAGGCCTTGGCAGTACGACAGGAAAGTGGTCATTGATGGATTGACAAATTGTTATAAGTTCATGAAAGATGGAATCAAGCATACGCTTGTACCCATCAAAGAAGAAGGGACAGCAGAGGCTAGTGAGCCAAGAACATTGTTGGTCAGCGGGAAACAATTTTTAAAACAAGTTGAGGATAGTGAGATAGGTTATGCGGTGGTAAAGAAAGCAAGGATAGTATTGTTGCATACGGAAATATCAGATTTACCTACAGAAATCCAGCAAATTTTGGAGGAGTTTACAAACATAGTTTTAGATGACTTACCAGACAAGTTACCCCCTAAAAGGAGCATAATTCATCACATTGACTTCATACCCGGAGCCAGTTTGCCAAACAAAGCGGCATACCGAATGAGCCCCAAGGACAATGAAGAAATTAGGAAACATGTGCAAGAACTGTTGGAAAAGGGATTGATAAGGGAGAGCTTGAGCCCTTGTGCTATTCCAATGGTCCTCTTTCCCAAGAAGGGAGGAGAATGGCATATGTGCACCGACTCAAGGGCCATCAATAAAATCACCATCCGGTACAGGTTCCCACTATCGTGAATGGATGATATGATGGATTGTTTAAGCGGGGCAGCTTATTTCTCAAAAATAGATTTGAAAAGTGGGTACCATCGGATTCGGATACGAGAGGGGGACGAATGGAAGACAGCCTTTAAGACAAATGAGGGGTTGTACGAATGGCTAGTCATGCCATTTGGGCTGAGCAATGCACCCAGTACGTTCATGAGGTTAATGAATGAGATGCTGAAGGAGTATATTGGGAAGTTCGTGATAGTTTACTTGGATGACATCCTTATTTTCAGCAGAACGAAAGAAGAACACCTTCAACATGTGCGTAAGGTGTTGGAGAAATTACAGCAGAATAAACTGCTAATAAACTTGAAGAAATGTACTTTTCTGCAGAAGGAATTAATTTATTTGGGGTTTGTAATAGCAGAGAATGAACTAAATATGGATCCAAAGAAGGTGGTAGCGATAGTAAATTGGCCATCTCCGAAAAATTTATTCGAAGTACGTAGCTTTCACGGATTAGCAAGTTTTTACAGGAAGTTCATCAAGAATTTCAGCGAGATTTCTGCACCCATGCTAGATACCATCAAAAAGGCCAGTCAGCCTTTTCGGTGGACAGAAGCAGCAAAGAGAAGTTTCCAGTTGTTGAAGAGGAAGATTACTAAGAGGCAAATCCTGAGGCTACCAGGTTTCCAAAAGTTGTTTCAGGTTCGTTGTGATGCCAGCGGGACATCAATTGGGGTTGTACTCAGTCAGGAGGACAAGCCTATTGCGTTCTTTAGCGAAAAGTTGAATGAGAGTAGACATAAATACTCTTCGTATGATAAGGAGTTATATGTTGTTGTACAGGCATTAAAACACTGGAGGCATTATTTATTGGGAGATGAATTCATGTTGTTCTTAGATAATTCTGCACTACAGTATGTAATGCAGTAGCACAAACTCAACCACAAACACACCAAATGGGTAGAGTATTTGCAGAGCTTTAATTTCGTATTGAAGCACATTAGCGGGCAATAAAATAAGGTAGCGGACGCACTAAGTAGGAAAGCTCTACTTCTGCAGGAAAGCACTATGCAGGTGCTGGGTTTTAAACACTTACAAGACCTATACTAGATGGATACAGATTTTAAGGAGGCCTATGAGGCATGCCAGAACCCTTTAGTAAGAGATAACAGTCCTTGGTTGGACTACAATCTACAGGAAAAGTTGACATTTAAGGGAGGACAGTTGTGTATACCTGACTGCTCGATGAGGGAGAATATTATTCGCAAGAAGCATAGTGGAGGTTTGGCCGGACATTTCAGCACAGATAAGACCCTCGAGCAGCTTAATCATTTTTACTTCTGGCCAAGGATGCGGAGAGATGTACAATGATTTGTGGCCAAATGCAAAGTGTGCCAGTTAGCAAAGGGGCACAGTCAAAACACGGGACTGTATACACCATTACCTGTTCCAGGCAGACCATGGGATTCAGTCAGTTTGGACTTCGTCTTAGGTCTACCGAAGACACAGTGAGGATATGACTCAGTAATGGTAGTGATGGACAGGTTCTCAAAAATGCCGCATTTTATACCTTGCCAGAAAACCAGTGACGCCACCCACGTGGCCCACTTGTTTTTCAACGAGATTGTTAGGTTACATGGATTGCCTAAATCTATCCTTTTGGATAGGGATGTGAAGTTCAAGGGACATTTTTGGCGTACCTTATGGAAAAAAATGGACACGCAGCTAAGCTGCAGTTCTGCATACCACCCGCAAACCGACGGGCAAACAGAACTAGTAAACAGGAGCCTGGGAAACCTGTTACGAAGCTTGGTAGGGGAGAACTCACGAATGTGGGATCGAGCATTAGCACAGGCAGAGTTCGCTTACAATGACTCGCCTAACCGCAGCATAGGTTTCATTCCATTTTAGATCCTGTACGACATGCATCCTCGCAGAGTGCATGAACTGCGGGACCTTGGATTGCAGGAAAGGCGAAGTGTGGACGGAGAAGATTTCGCTAACGCGATGAGAGACTTGCATGAACAGGTGAAAACAAAATTACAGGACAGTAACTTCAAGTACAAACAGCACGCAAATCTGAAGAGAAGGGAAGTACAGTTTGAAGTGGGGGACGAAGTCCTCGCACATTTACGCAAGGAATGCTTCCCTAAAGCTACATACAATAAATTGAAGTATAAAAAGATAAGACCTTGCAAAATCCTTTGAAAGTTTTCAGCTAATGCCTATGAGATATAGTTGCCACCCGGAATAGGCATTTCACCTATCTTTAATGTAGCAGACCTGTTCCCTTACACGGTTAACCCAGAGGAAAAGGAAGAAGATGGAACCACGCGACCCACACAGAATACCTAGGAAGACAGAGAAGCTTGGAAGAGATAGATGTCTTACGTTCAACCTCCTGAGATCGAAAGCATCCTTGAAACTCAAGTGGTTAAATGAACTCAATAGAAGGAATATATGCAGTACTTGTTCAAGTGGAAGAACCTTCCAATTGAGGACAGTTCATGGCTTGATGCTAGGCAAATTGCACAGACAGGAACTTCAGTCGAGAAGCTCATGGGCCGGAGCCATGATCCTTTTTTGCCCCGGGAGCCTGATGTAGGAGAATCTAGCTCACCATGACTGGGTGAAGTCTCAGCCAGTTTTAAAGGTTGTTGATCATCTGGATTGTTTTTTTTTTTTTTTTTAGTACATGAGGTCACAAGGTAGGATTTTTAATTTGTTTTATTTCTGAGTTGTTGTGTTAGGTCAAAGTTAAATAGACAGTTATAGTTATTACAATCCAAACAGTAATAAAACAATAATTAGGAAGTAATATGTCAACTTAGAAGGGAAAAGACAAACTGTCTAAATAAATCTTGTAATATCAACCGAAATGTGGTTATCAACCATGTCGAGACTGTGTAACTGAAATCCGTGACAGTTTCAATTAACTGTAATCAAAATGTATAAGAACATAAATGTAACGAGAAGAAAAGGTTTAGCAAATTCATATTGAAGAAATAAGAAAAAAACACAGAGACAGATCTCTTCTATTATTGTCCATCTGCATTCATTGTCTATCTCTTGTAACATTATAAATCTCATTTATAAAATTAATAAGTAACAAACTGTGAGCGATCACACGAGTCGTGATCCTACTGTGCTCTCATCTAACAAGCAGATCATTTCCAATATGGACAAACGTTTGTGAACAATGTGGAAACCAGCAAATGGAGCAATAGTCCGAGGACCGAGGAATAATAAACAAACATGAGCAAACAGGAAATGGTACGCGGAAAAACAACCCACAACAGAGGTACTTCATCGAAACACTTTTCATCATTATCACAGGTTGAACAGTAAAGACCAAAACTATATTATCTTTGTTGTTAACCGAACATATACATCCATTGTATCTCCTGTAATGTAATCAAAATCAAGTGTCGCGACCAAAGCGGACAAACCCTAATCTAGGGTTTGGGTACAATGACCCATATTCTTTTCAACAAATAGTCATCATAAATGGACCGAAATATAGCCTTCGAAAGAGACATTAACCACAAATAAAAGAAACAACGGACAACAACTATCAACCCTACAGAACCCAGAAACTTAACAACACATTGACAGCTTGAAGAACCAGAGCCTATCGGCAGGTTCGCCATTGTGGGGAAGTTGAAACCAGAAGAGCCCGTGTACCCAGGTCGAGTTACAGACCTGTACATACAAACGAATACATATTAACATGCATGCACAGTAAAGGAACCAAAGATGAACCCTGTACAGAGACGAGAGGGTTTCCATATCTTACCTGAGCAGGCGGACCAGGGCTCGAGGAACAGAGTCGTTGCCAAGCACATTGATAGAGTTGAGACCGAAGGAACAAGGTTGGTTAGCATCGATATTATGAAGAAGGCGATTTGAATCAAAGAAGGGTTTCGTTACCTGTTTGAGACCGCAGGAAACCACCAGAATGTCCCCTGAATCAAATACGACGAGAATGGATATTATTTCATGCACAGAATAGTGACCAGAGGCAGCGAAAATACCAGTAAAGACATCCAAACGTGAACAGTAATGAAGAAACAAAACTAGAAAGCAGTTCCCTGATGAGGCCGGAGTTTACAAACATACCACAGTAGAATAGCAGAATGAGACAAGAACCTTACCAAGTGAAAAGGAGACGAGCGAGCACACCAGAACCAGGACGACATCGAACCACCGAAGGAGGCCTTCCACGAGCTTACAACCAAGTCAGACAAACCGAAATACACCCATAGACTTACTCGAAGGTGAACTAGAAATCGTCGTACTCATCAGAACAGGGATTACACAGAACATCTCTCAAATCCCTCACAGCAACCTCTTGGCAGACAGAACAGTCTCGAATGACTGACAAATGAAGTGTTTTGGCCAAAGAACGAGTCGAGGAACCAGGCCCGAGGTGAGTGGGTGGACATTTAATGCAGTATTAACTCATTCCATCAACCAACACCAAATATCAACGGACCAACTTGCATGCAAAACATAAAAATATCACCAACAACGAACACGTCGTAAAATCCAACCAGTGAACATAGCCTACGGACGCGTGGAGTTGTGGGCCAGTGTGGTTGGGTTACACCAATTACATTTTTATACATATAAATAATTTAAAACTATTAATTTATTCACACTACAATCTAAACTATATAATAATATTTCTAAATATTTAGTTTTTAAAAATACGTTTTTGGAGTTAAATTTGTATTACCTTTAAAAATCAAATTACATCACTAATAAACAGTTTGAAAAAAATTATATTGGTCTCACTATGCCACATGGGAAACTGAATTTGTTGGTTGGTATATGAAAATACGTAATTTCAACAAAAAAAAGGAACACCAACTGAACATGGAAAAGCCAAATGACAATAAAACAGTTTGCTACAAAATAACATCATATCATCCAAGTTAGGTATCTGAAGATGTCACTGGATTTGGGTCCTTCGCACTAGTATAAGTTGGTAATGAGGGATTGAACTCGCATTTTATGTGTCTCTCTATGTGAACCAAGTGAGCATCCATCCTTTCTAGACATGGCTATTGTTTCCTCTTGTTCTTCTAAATATCATTAAGAAAGGATATTATGCCATTCCTTTCCTTATCTTTCTCCTTTAAAACATGTCCTAATATAGTCTTCAACTACCAATGTAGTGTGATAGATTCCATATATCGGTTCCTTCTTCCCTTGTTGTGACCAGGATAATGAGAAACCTCTACCAATTATTTCAAACTTAAGTAGGCCTAATGATCTTGAGTAACATAATTCTCGATCTGTTGTATTTCCTCTTAAGTACTTGGAGAGGTCACTGAGTGGTAAGTGACAACTTCCTCTTAGGCCTACGACTATATGCATGACCAACCTTACTAGCTTCAGCTCCCAACTCTAAGGTGGATTCACATTCCTTAACACGGCATAAGGACCACAAAAAATAGTAAAACAAGGTAGTGTTAAGACCAAAGAACCCACTAACTCTGATATTTCCTATTGAGAAGTATCCCTTGAGAATCAAGAAAACAGAAAGAAATTTAAGAGTGTCTACCCCCCCTAAGATAACCACGGACCTAAGATAAGTAACACCCTAAAGTTACACCCAGATTGTCCAAACAGGGCCTAGGAATGCCCCAAGAAATGAGTGTTAGGAAGTATCATCCCAACAAGCAAACCACTTGGAGACTTGGCCCAAAACACTTCTCAAAAGAGTAATAAGGCCAAAAGGAAAGAGAAACATTGAATGTAGCAGGACCCCCAATCTCACAAGACTCAAAATACTATAATTCACCAACAAACACCTAATGAAGGACATTGTTACAGAGACAACACCAAGCATAAGATAAGAGGAACAATGCACCAAGCCAGGAAAAAGATATTCCCTGGTAAAAGAAGTTTAGGAGTGCCAAGGCCAAACGAAGTTGAGGACCAGAGCCTAAAATTGTCTTTATGCAGTGCCACCATTTGTTTGATGTCCCAACTCAATTAGCATAATCTACTTCAATCCCTGGAATCAAGTCATCATCCCCTCCCTTGGTTTGATAGCCACCACCCTCCACCGCCAGGTGCAATAAGAAAGGGATGCCACTTTTGAACACAACCACTACAGTCTCCCTAGCATGCCACTCTACTTTTGGAAACACCCAATTCTCACCCCATTTCCCTCACTGACTGACACAACACCTCAACATAACCATCTACCACAAAGGGAAAGAAAATCCCACCAACAGTGGGAATGTAACACGCTAAGGGCACAAAATCCCGCCTTGTTGTAGAGGAGTAATGGAATTATGAACCTTGACAAGAATCACCATAATCCTAAAAGAAATAAAACTTCACACATTTTGTACATTTGGGGAGAAGCCACAACATCCCCTCTTAATTACCCTGATAATCAACGGGGTGGAAAAGACCCCTTGTCTCCTTTACTAAATGGCCATGCACCCCAAACAAAAGAGTTCTTTTTAATGATTTAAAACTACATTAAAGTTATATATGAATGTAAAATTCATAACATAATTCATATTAAAATATAAAATATACAATAATTAAAATTTATATATTAAAATTATATAAAATTTTCATATATATATAACTAAAGTATTGGAACATTATATTATAACTATGAAAAACATGAAACATTATATTAAACTATGAAAAAGAATTAAGTACAATGGAACTGTATTAAAAGCAAATATAAAGATTCAATTTTTCAACACTATATATATAAAAAAACATTATATATAAATATAATATATGAATATAAAACTATTGATGTGTATTTAAAATTCTAATTCAATTATATACATAATTTAAATTAAATTTAAATATTACACAAACTATATATAATATTTTAATTATAAATTTTAAATTTATATAGATATAAACAAATTATAAAATAATAATATTAAAAAGGTAATTGTATTAATAAGAGAAAGTTATATATAGTTTTAATTTACAAAAGAGAATTAAAATTTAGGAGATATTTGAAACTAACAAGTTTATTAAGAAAAGACAATCATAAAACTAGTATAATAATTATAACAATATAAAAAACTCTTTGAGGATTCAATATTTTAAGGGGTGAAATGCTTTTGACATTTGCATGACTTTACTCAGTTTGACTAATTGTTCACTATCTTTTTGAATCTATGTCTTATTGCTCTTACAAACTCGTTTTTTAACTTCTTTGTCTTGCTTTTGGACCAGCTTCAAATCATCGTCTAGACACCAAGAATGGACTCTAAGGAACTCGAGCCTAATTACTTGCTTTGAAGATAGGCCTTATACATAATCCTAGCCTTATGAGTTAACATGTTCGTCACATCTTTGCCATGCAATGCTTCCGCAAGGGAAATCAGTCGTGCGTTATCCATATCCATATCTTCTGGTAGGGCTTCTACTTCAAATTATTCTTAAGGGAAGCTAATCATCTCCTGTGGCAATGGATTTTGTCAATGCTCTTCAAAGGAATTTTGCACAACCTTTGCAGGGCTTTGGGATTTTCCTTCTACTCATTGCATACTTGATTGCATGTTGACTTTCTTTGGAGACACCTTTGGAGAGGAGAGAGACTTGAACCTATTTTCAGATCTAGGGATCTGGTCATGACTTAAGGTAGCACATGGACTCAAAATTTTGCTTCTTTGGGGGATTTTTCTCGAATCAAAAGACTCTTTCTAAGAATCGTTTTCTTCAAACATTTCCTTGGTATTCATCAAACAATCCCTAATAAGATGTTTGTATTGATGACAAGATCTACATCTAAAGGAGACTTGTTTATATGAAGTGTATGTCTATATGAATATCCATACATATGAAGTGTATCTCCCTCTTTTGGTAGCCTCTAATACTTTGACAAATTTGTCGATGTCATTCCTGATGCCTTCAAGGGTTTCCTCCTTCCAATATTCTTTGGGAGAGAAAACAGACAAACCCACACTAGGATTGCAAGGAATTACTCCTTCTTTGG
Organism: Pinus taeda; assembly: GCA_000404065.3. Classification (NCBI taxonomy): domain Eukaryota; kingdom Viridiplantae; phylum Streptophyta; class Pinopsida; order Pinales; family Pinaceae; genus Pinus; species Pinus taeda. The sequence goes on from APFE031052364.1 coordinate 249,613, forward strand.
ATTATACTTCTCCTTCCATAATCATATGAACAGCCCTAGATTATAAAAACCTCCTTCAAAAACCTTTGAACTATCTTTTAAGATAGGGAAAATGACTATAAAAAACCCTTGGCCCCTAACTCTAATTCTGTTTGACCCTAGAGATTCCATTTATTACAGATCCACCCAATCAAAGCATTTTCAAAGGGCCATATTCCAATAAATGTGTAGATCAAAGTGTGATCTTTCATATATTGGATATATATTCTCCATTCTTATTAGATTTAACCTTGTATTTTGGATCTTATACTGCTTTTGGCAAGAAATGCCCTAGATTTCTAGCTTGCCATGATGCACTCAATGGAGGGTTTGTTGTGAACCCATAAAACCCACTTCATCTAGTTGCTCTATGAAAAGGGAATTGAAGATGAGGAGATTGACGAGGAATACCACTAGATCGACTCATTCTGAACTCCTAAAACAATATGGCTATGCCCCCTCTTGTTGAGCCAAGCATAGATAGATATGCAAAAGAAACCATAGAATTTGCAGATCATAGTAAAAAACTCAATAAATATTATTTAAATTTAAATATACTAAATGCTATATATAAACATTAAATTGGTATATGTTTAGTGCATTTATTGGGACATTGGTGGGACATTTATCAAGAGAATGTTGGATTAAGTTTTGGTTATGTGATTCCTATGGTTGGATATAATCATATATGTTAATGTTTTTAATAAGAACTCCATTTTACATACATAAAACTTTGAAAGAGAATCCATTTGGTCGTATGGCACACATAGTTGTTGCAACCACTTGTAAATGGATGTGTAACTTCATATTCAACTCAACTTCACGAATTGGACCATAAAGAGTATGTTTCTCAAAGATAATTCCTTATTCATCATACTCAGATTTTGAGATGAGTTTAACCAGCAAACCAAATCATAATATAGAATTGTCATAAGAAAAAAATAAAAGTTAAGTTGGGTTGTTCTTAAAAGAATCAAATTTCCAAAGCCTATGTAATGCTTGAGTTTCTTGGGTAAATTTAAACAATATAAAAATTTAGAAGCCTGTCTCGTGATTAACATTCAGCAATCTAACTTTTATTTTCAGTTTTCACTTTGAAAAGTTTTAATAACATCGTCATAAATATAAATAAAGTTGTGTTTTTTGTTATTAAAATAAAAATTCCAAATCCTATGTAGTGCAAATTTAATCAATACAAAAATTAGTAAGTCTATCTCGTCCTTAGGTTGACCAATCTAATTTTTATTTTCATTTTTTGTTTTGAAAAGTTTACACTTTTGTTACTATTTTATTTTATTAATTTTATTTTTCCGAAGAAAAAAATTATAACTTTCTATTATATCAAAAAGTTACATGTAGTGTATGCATTGAAGTACATTCATGTCAAGATCTGAAAAAATAGATTGTAAACTAGTATTTGTTGGACTTTGGAACAAGTCCTTTTACATCAAAAAATATTACATCTTGTTAGTGTCAGATAATATATACAAAAATGTTTTGTAATATAAAATCATCACACTGTAGAGAAGAACTGAGAGAAACTAGGCTATGTATGTCGTCCACACAAAATTGTGTAAATGGAAGAAAGACCACTCCATGATTAAGTGAGGATGTTGGAAATCCCTAATGGTCTTAGTTGCGTGCTCCAAAATCTACCAAACACTTGGGGGGTTGTCGAATGCCCTCTTTAGAGAGGAAGTTTGTTGCAAAGTTCCATTCCTTATATACATGGTAGAAAGTAATGTAATGAAAATATTGTTTTAACTTTAAAACTTCTTCAATAATTGGTAGCAACATGTGATTGTGACAACATTGTGTACCGTTGAACCAATTTATAACATTTAAAGAGTCACCAAAAACCTGTAGAGAAAGACAATTGTTTTACAGAGCCCAACATAAAAGAAGTTTAAGTAAGAGAGATTCAACATAATTGTTGGACCCATTACCCGAACCAATATTTGATTTCATAAAATGCTATTCATTTATGTAGAGGAGCAAACCACCTCCACAAATATTAGCTTCGTTGAAGACTCCATTAAAATAAGACCAAGGAATATTCCTATTTATGGCTTCTTCAGTAATGTTAGGAGGAGAAATGAGCTATTCCTTTGAAGGAAGAAGGGTATAAAGAGCATAAATTTGTGCAGATATAAGATCCAACGTTGATTCAATGTCTTTATATTCCTTGCCAACCAGATCCTCACATATGAGGGATGAAATCTTTTTGTGGGCCTCAATATTTGATGAGTCCCACCAAAAACTCCATGCCTCAAAGAAAGAATATCCACTCTAATCCAATTGACAGTCCAACATTTACTTAGCTTTTTCTGAAATATTCAAGGAAAATTGGCACTATAAGAAAATATGAGTTACATATTCACCCTCATCCTTACACAGAATCCACTAGTATGAGTCAATTTTTTATTATTATTAGTATTATTATTATTATTATATAGATATATATATATTTGATAAATGAAATTAAATAATTAAATATATTATGAGATAAAAATTAAACCGTTAACTATGGACATTAACTATCCAATTACATAATCAATAAATACTATAATAAGTGATCTATGGCATATAAACTACCCAACGTTCACCCAGACTAACCCTCATTTTCATTTTAAATCTCAATTAATTTTTCGTTGACATGACACTCAAATCCAAATAAATGTTCGTGAAAATTCAAAATATGTAGTATTGAGTTAATGTTCAATTTAAATGGTCATGGTTTAGTATCTATTTTTTCAATGTACCTCGCTAAGAAATAAAGGTGAAAGAGAAATACAAATCAATGATAGTAATATTTTGTTCTCAAAATAAAAATATTTGAGGACTTTCCATCTCCATAATAATTATTTTCTTCAAAAACTTGTAGTTATCATTTTAAGAGTGATATTTCCAGAGAAAGGCTGGCTTAAAATAAAAGAAGAAAAATAAAATTATATAATATGCATAGAATGAAACACCATATTTCAACGTTAAATGACTCCTTGAGAGGATCCTTTTAATACACATAAGGTCATGATGTTGAGAAGCAAGGAAAAGTGATAGGTAAACTATGAAGTATCGTGGTAAATAACGATACAAAAAACTGTACACTAACTTTTTATTTTTATAAACACATATTAAATATGATATATTTTTAAATAATATTTACAAATTTTACAAAATCTAAAGAGACCAATAGCAACAAGGAAAAACCTCATACTATAGGAAATTAAGTCATAGCTCCAACTAGCTCAAGTAGTTGGCATGGTTAAGCCATAGCTCTAGTTAGCTCTAATGATGAGCGACGACATCCAGTGCCGGAGGAAAATTTTCAAAAATATTTAGTGGCAAGGAGCAACGTCAAGTGTAATATAAACATTACCAAAGAGAAAATATGGCATGCAATGGTGTCTAATGTAGCAGAAAACTTACTAAGCAAACATATTGGATTAGATTATTAGATGCAGTGAATGTGAACTCAATTTGTATGCAACCTAGATAAAAGTGTTGAGAAATCTATAGGGCAATGATTAGAGTGATTTCTCTTTTCTTGATAATTTCTTGTGATCTATTTTTACTTTTTCTTACATATTAGATTCTTTACTTATTATCATGTTTGTATATAATCAAACAACTACAAAAACAAGAACACAGAATGTGGATATAAGTCAGGGCCAAAACCTCTCCACTTTATAGGAAAAATTGCAAATCTCTTCTCTTCTTATAGATTCTTCAATTGACGAATTCCAAGTCCTCTAGACCAATACCAATACCCTTCAAGACCAACTCCAACCCTTTCGGATGGTGTGCTTCCTTTGTCCAAGTCAAACCCATTCAAATCTCTTCCAACAACACAAATTCGACCCCCAGCTTCAGAATTTTGGCTGTTACTGCAGGTTTGAAATTTTCGGCCCTCCTAGCAGTAGTTGTTGCCACACTTGTGAGCTTATTTTGGCCTCCCAAAACTGCTTCAGATCTTCACTTTGCTTTCTCTTTCTTCTGGTGCTAGAGGATGCTCTAATGTGACATTTGTTGACCTTATTTCTCTTCCTTCTTCAAGATTGAACTTGCGGAAGAAAAACCTAGACCAACAATAGAAACCCTAGCCTTCCCTCACATGTGTGAGATAGAAATAGCCCAGAAACAAGTCTTCTTCATCCTCTTCCTTCTTCGCTTCCTTCTGCCTCTTCCTCCTTCACTTGAATGAGAGTGATGAATGCCTTCTAAGAAGGTCGAGTTTCCCTCTTTATATGGGCTTCTTAAGGTGGACGTGGCTCCTCAAATTAGGTCGACTTCCTAATTGCTAGGATGACTTGGTCTTGAAGGGTATTTTGACACTTTTAATGACAAAAATAATTTTCTTTACAAGTTGCAATGTTCCCGATGGGGTCTTCAACTTATGACAATGACTCTTTTGACTTCTTAACCTAGGAAAACCCTATAAGCACTCAATGGGTGCTTGACCTCTAAAATAAAAGACCTTGAGCATGAAACCCATGCTCCAAAAAAATAATAATAATTTTTTCTTTCATTTTACAATATACAATAGTCAAAACTACATTTAATATTTATGAAGATCAAACCTAGTTACACATTTTTCAACACTCCCTCTTAACTAGGGAGGTATTCATAAATGATACGTGGACATTCTCAATCTAAAGAGATTCTCATAAGAAGAGTCGGACTGATAACCCATATATTTAACATCATACCAACTAGAATTTTCATATAGCAAGGCCTTGACTGACAACTCTATCTCTCCACAAGATCATAGCACAATGTTGGCAAGACAAATGATTGATAGACACCATCATCATTGTCTCTCTCAAAACATACCCCACTCGAGTTCTCTCAGATTATGTTCCAACTGGACTATACTTATCTTGGATAGCTAGTCCTCAAAGAATATCGGTCCCCTACGACTACTCTTATCTTGGATTCCCTACCTCATCCTCAAAGAGTATCAGTTGGCATATTCTTACCCAATCATCCATTCTTTCTTCCCAAGTGAAGACAAGAATGATGTGCCTATCTCTCCCTCTCATCCAGGGAGGATGTATCATCCAAACCAAGATTGTCTCTCAAATAAACACGCTTCTTATTATGAAGAGGTTTTGTCAAAATATCAACTACATGTTCATCAGTGGAGATATATCGTAGCTGCAATACACCATCTTGTACTAGCTTCTGAATGTAGTGATACTTGTTGTTTATATTCTTTGTCTTTCCATGACACATTGGGTCTTCAGACAATCTTATACAACTGGTGTTATCACAATGTATCATTGTAGGGTCCATTGGTCCCTCAAATAATTTGGATAGCAACTTCCTCAACCAGACAACTTCTTCACTTACTTCGTAGGCTACAATATACTCAACCTAAACACTACTCAAAGAAACTATATCTTGATTTCTTCTCATCCATGAGATTATGGAGGATCCCACACTAACATGTCCTCTTGTAATTCTCCTTCCATCCCGCTCACTGCCTCCTTAGTCGAAATATGTATATCCAATCAAATGGACATCATTCCTCATATCATATTTCAAGTAGTAGTGGATGGTTCCTTGAAAATATCTCAGTATATGTTTTGTTTCTATCCAATGATCATGCTTCGACTCCACTTGGAATTGAATAAGAACATTTACTGCAAAAATATGTCTGGTCATGTATTCACCAAGTACATCAATGAGCCAATCAATTGTCTATATCTGGAATGATCCACAGGGATCGATGCAAAACCCCTTAGTCTTTTCAATCTTGTGATCATCGAGGTTGTCATTGGTTTGCAATCCTTCATGTCAAACCTCTTCAACATCTTGACCACATACTTCCCTTGACCTAGATAGATCTCATTAGGTCCTTGCCAAACTTCCAGTCCCAAATAGTATTGCATCAACCCTAGATCCTTCATGTCAAATTCTGCTGCTATATGCTTCTTACATTCTTCAATTCGACCTTCCACATCTATCAAGAGAATATCATCCACATACAGAAGAATGATTACCAGTTCTCCCTTCACAAATTTAATGTAAAGGTTTGGGTCAACATAATTCTTTGTGAAGCCTAATCTCTTTAGGTTTGCATCCATTCTAGCATACTATTCCCTTGGTACTTTCTTGAGACCATATAATTCCTTCTTCTATCTGCAAACATATGCCTCTCTATATTTAACTTCAAATCCCAAGGGTTTCTCTATATAGACTTCCTCATCAATTGTTTCATTGAGCAATTCAGCCTTGACATCCATTTGGTGGATGTTTGATCCAAATTGAATCATAATATTGGTTGTCATCCATCTCGATGCATTTGGAGTGGAAAAAGTCGAGGAGTCGTCTCACGAGATTGCTTTTACCGACGACTCCTAGTTTGGCGAAACAAAGTCTAAAACCTTCTAAGAGAATTTTGAGGCATCAAACAATGTTTTTTGGGGTAAAAATTTGTTGCTTTAGCGCAAAACCTTTTCATGCTATTCAACACATAGAGGCCTTTCCAACAACGCAATAAGCACGTCAATCGGAGTTCATATGCAAAAGTTATACCACTCAAAATTTGACCTTCCTGTTTTCAAACCTATAGTTCGAGAGGATGTCACATCAGCGCCCATTATTCATGGAAAATGGGCTATCCATGTCTTTGTGATGTAAAAGACTCTAAAAGAGTCTATTATGTAACTCTAGTTAAGAGTTCATGTAGTAAAACTTAACCACTAGTAGGCTATCGGGTTGTGTTATAACCAAGCTACCAAAAGGAAGAAGTATTCCATTCTTTCAAGACCATTTTGTTCCATAACTGAGCAAATATAATCAAGAGAGAGGTAGGAGGTAGAGCACACAGAGAGGATCTATGCACTGTAGCAACCCACTAACCACAAACATTACTTCGTTGTACCTGTAGCCATATTTCCAGACAAAGAAAGAGAGCGAAGTGACCTCACCTTCTAGTTGGGTTTTCTTTTGAAAGGGTATCCCAGAGAGAATATCGTGTCTTATGTGTGTGTGAGCTTATTTTGTCATTATCTACTTTTCTGCATAATTTATATTCGCATGCATGCAATAATTACAGTTAAATCCACAGGTGTTAAAGTTTAATAAACTATAATATTGTAGATTTTAGACCTCTGTGGTTTATTTCTTCTTATTTGTTTTCCGGAGAATCCACAGTAAGAACCATTTTATGCCAATGTTTCGAATCCCAACCAGGATCCATCATCAGGACCAAATGAATGCTTTGATAGAAGAAGAGCAGTTTATGAGAGATAAATAGTAAAGAGGAAGAATTTTTTTTTAAGAAGAAGGTCGGCTATCATATTTTATGAGAGGTCGGCCAATTTTCTTTTTATTTATTTTAACTAAATTCTAATTTTAATTTTTTTTAATTTTAATTTTTTTTTTTAAATGAATAATAATTTTTGTTATTAATAATAAATTGTTAATGTAATTGTTTTTAGATTGATATAAACTAGATATATTATAAATATATATATTTTTTATTAATTTTATTTTCCTGATATTAGATTGTAAATATTAATACTAATAATTATTATTAATTATTAATATTATTAATTAATAATAATTAGTATTAAATATTTATTAAATGAGAAGAAATAATATTTTTTATCAAAATAATAAATACTAATAATAAGGTTTGAATAATATAAATTATTAGATAAAGTATTATAGATTGTTTATAACCTATTTTATTAAAAAACCATTATTGTTCATGATTAATTATTTAATATTATATATTTATATATATATATATATAAAATAACATTAGTAGATTTTGGTTTAATTAATTAATTTTATTTTTAATTATTTATTTAACTTTATAATTTTCATTGTTTTATTTTATTATTATTAGTAATAAATAATATAAATATATATTATAATATATATATTATATATATATATAATATATAATCAAGGTTAATAGTCAATTTTATAATTACTTAGGGTTAATTAAGAAATTTTTATTTATTATTATTATAAATTATTAAAAGCTAGGTTACTGTCTTAAAGGGATTAGAAGGGGGGGCAGGCCTTTAACTAAGAGGGGGTGACTTTTTAATTAATTTGATTAGGGGAAGCCAGCTTCCACTAACTTCCGTACCATTGTCTCTGTTGATATTACGAGGGTGCTTGATAATTTCAAGAGCTTCTCTGATCTTTCGTCTATTATGATGATCTTCCCTAGCGATAATTGAAGTGCTTTCCAAACATACATGGTGTTTAGTTTTGATGAGTGTTCTGCCAGGGCCGAAGTACGAGATCTTTCTTTTTTAATATCGGCACTATGTTCTTTGAGTCCGGTCTACAAGGAGCGACCTGTTTCACCAATGTAGCTCTTTCCACAGGAGCAATCTATTTTATAGACTCCTTTAAGTTGATGTTTATCAATACTATCTTTGACAGATCTCATACTTTGTCTAATAGTTCTAGGGGCGGAGAATTGCGTGCTTATGTTTTTCTTCCTTATGATTTTAGCAATCTTATCAGTGACTCCATGAATATAAGGTAGAAAAACCCTACCACCCTGAGGCTGATCATGGGCCTTAGGTTCATGAGATACCATCTTTTTCTCTTCCTTCTTTATTGCCCGTTTTATCTCATTTTATTTGTAGCCTAAACTCTTAAAAGTTGAGACTAAATGCTTCTTTTCTTCATTAAGATGATCAACATCACAAATTCGAAGGTCCCTGATAGCCAGAGTGTTTATAACACCAAATTTTTGGGCCGGGTGATGGTGGGACTCAGCGTGGAGGTAGTTTTCAGTATGGGTTGACTTTCTAAAAACCTTATGCCCAAGGGAGCCGTCCTCTTTCCTGATGATGAGAACATCCAAAAAAGGGATGCTCATGTTTTCTTCAAGCTCCATAGTGAATTTTATTTCTAAAGAGATGGAATTTAGGTGAATAAAAAACTTTTCAACTTCTGCTTTACCATGAGTCCATTTTATATTGGTATCATCCACGAATCGCTTCCACCATGCTGGCTTTAAAGGGTAAGATTCCATGGCCTTCTTTTCAAAGTATTCCATGTATAAGTTGGCCACGATTGGCGAAAGGGGGGATCCCATTTCCACTCCAGATGTCTGCTCATAATAAACTCCTTGGAAGGTGAAGACTGTTGATTGCAAGCAGATTTCGGCCAATCTTGCAGTCCCTGGATCAGTAACATCTTTTATAACCTGAATGGCTTCATCAAGAGGAATCTTGGTGAATAGAGACACTACGTCAAAACTAACAAGGATGTCATCACGTTCCAGCTTCTCTTTTTTAATAAGATTCACAAAGTCATGGGAGTCCTTTATGAAAGAATCAGTATTTCCGACAAGTGGCTTAAGGATTTTTGCAACATATTTAGCGAGCTCATAGGTTGGGGACCCAATGGTATTGACTATTAGTCTAAGAGGAACTCCTTCTTTATGAATTTTTGGTAACCCGTAAATTCTGGGGATGGTTTCGCAAGAGGGGATCAATTTCTTTTTTAACTTATCCTCAAGGTTGGACTCTAGAATTGTCTTTTTCACTTCTTTCATAATCTTGGGGATGGGATTATTGCTTAGTTTCTTATAGCTCCCACACTTGAGGTGTTCATTCATTTTGCATACATAGTCTTCTTTATCCAAGACTACCGCTCCTTCTCCCTTATCTGCCTTAAGAACCACTATTTTATCATTGTTTCGCAGGGTTTTGAAGGCTCTTTGTTCCTCTTTACTTAGATTACAATTTTTAGAGTTTTAATATATCTAGTTTATATCTAGTTTATTGTACAATTTTTAGAGTTTTAATATAATATTATTAGATATGTTGTGATGAACTGTCCAGTGGAATATCCAAGATAGTTTACGAATCAATGTTCCATCCCATCGATGCTACCAAAGAAACCAATGAATGTATAGTTGTATACCTTGTTGTCAGAGAAAATGTCTCTTCATAATCGATGCCCTCTTATTGAGAGAAGCCCCTAGCCACAAATCTTGCCTTATATTTATCAATAATTCCATCTGCTACATGTTTAATCTTGTAAAGCCATTTGAAGTTACCACATATTTGTCTTCAAGCCTAGGCACGATCTCCCAACTCCTTTTTTCATTATCGATCGATACTCTTCATTCATGGCATCCTTGCATTCTTCGTGTGTGATAACTTCTTCAAAGGTGGATGGCTCTGGTTCTATCAATTTTGTCATATAGGTTGCATACCCAAAATATAGTTTGGGCTTCTTGATTTCCCTGAATGTGACTTGAACTGCTCCATGACCTTCTACATCAAGTAATATAGACTTCAACCAGTTAGGTCTCTTTCTAGTTGCAGGGATTACCACAGGTTGTATAGGTTCACTAGGACCTTCATCTTCACGATTTGATTCTTCTTCCTCCCTCGTAACTTCCTCTTCAAATACTAGAAGTTCTTCATTATCAAAGTCCATAGGGAGATCCTTTGATTTCTTGAATGTGATGTGATACTTTCATCAAATATCACATCTTGGATGGATTCTATTCAGTGTACTTCCTTTATGTAGATCCTATAGGCCTTAAAAAGTTAGTGTGGCCATAAAATGTTCCCTTCATGCCTGATGGATCCAACTTCTTTATTTTTGTCCTAAGATATATGAATATAGATAGGACAACCAAAATTTGGAGACGATCCACAGTTGGTTTCTTTCTAGTGAATACTTCTTCGGGAATCTTGTTATCTAGTGACCTATGGGGTCTTTGATTTTGTATGTATACAATTGTCTTCATAGCTTCACCCCACAGAAATTCCAGTAAATCTTGATCATGTAGCATAACTTTTACACTTTCTTCAATGGACGGATTCTTTCATTTCGCAACTCCATTTTTTTCAGGATTAATGGGACTATCAGCTCCTCTTAATCCCAAACTCATTACAGAAGGCTATAATTTCTTTGGACATGTATTCTCCTCCATTATCAGATCTTAATATCTTGATTTTTATTTCTGTAAGGTTCTCTACTTCAACTTTGAATTCTTAAAAATTGATAAATACTTCATCCTTGGATTTCATTAAGTAAACCCAAGTTTTCCTTGAATGGTCATCTATAAATGTGACATAATATAGATGACCTCCAAGTGATTTAGGAGTCATAGGGCCACAAACATCGGAATGGATAAGATCCAAGATTTCTTTTGACCTTGAAGCACTGCTTCCAAATGGTCTCTTAGTGTTCTTACCCTGATCCGGATCTAAACAGGAACGTAACAAATTACAGAGATGACCATAAACACAAAGATGCAGCGGAAATAATACTTCATTTCATTAATGTAAAATACTCATATATGCTTACAAACAGAAAATGGAAATAAACAGCGAGGGCAATGGTAGCTTATATCTGAGAAGAGATGTGATGGCTACATGCCTCTAAACTGTGTTATAATGAGACTCGAAGGCCTATTTATTGTTGAGAAACAATGGAAAACCCTTAACATTCCAAAACCTAACCCTAGAAGATGAAACGCCAAACTGTGGGCCTAGTTTGGGTAAATTGGTACATCAACTTCCCGAGGTCGTAACTTTGGCATACGATCTCTGTTTGACATGTACAATAGCTCGTTAGAAAGATCTATCCAGGTATTACAACTTTGAGAATGGAAAAATGCCTCGAGATTTCCCAAAAAACATCGTTTAGGGCCTCAAAATGACTCTGGAAGTTCAGGACCCGAAAAACTGCTAAAAATAATAAATTGTGCTACAATTTAGGAAACTGAAAAAAACTAAAAAAGACAATTGTGGGGGTCCAAATGGGATAGGTGGTGGCCACCAACATCCACTTGGATCATTCCTCCCCCCTTAAGAAGCAATTGTCCCCATTGCATTGAGTTCCTCCCTGAGATGAGGAAGCTTCTGCTGAGCTAGGTCTCTGGTGAGTTGTTCTGCAATCTCGAATGTGTCCAGTTATGGTGGGAAGCATGGTCAAGGGTGGTACACGTTGAACACTTGGTACAAGCGAAGGAATGGAGGAATGTTGTGCTCTAAAGAATTATTTCCTATAGCCTTGGCAATGGTGTAAGGACCATGTTGGTGTGGTCGGAGCTTCTGATGGGCTCTTGTAAGGCGTTCTTTCTGCAGATGCAACCAGATTTTGTTGCCCACCTGAAGCTTGTGTGGTACCCCTGTGGGTGAGGAGAAGTTGTTCTTGTGTTCTGTCATGACCGTATCCCTTTGTTGTTGTTGTTGTGTGGAGGAAACCTTTGTGGAGGTCATGGATGTAGCAACTATCTTCCCCTTACTTTGGGAGCGAACCAGACAAAAAATAAATTTCCTAGTCTGTGAGATGAGCTTGCTGCCTTTCTTAGCAGCAATCAAAGAAGTGGTGGTAGGTGGGGCTACCTCTGGTATCCTGTATAATGAATTATTCAAAGAAATAATGATAGCGCGAGGCCTTAACTCATACATAGCATGTCACCTCCACAAGTATGGCTGGCCTAATAATACATCACAAACATCCAGAGGTGTAACATCACACAATACCTTGTTTGTGAAAGGCTTAATGTTGTAGGGAAGGCAGCATTGCTGGCAAACTTTGAGATCTCATCCTTCATGAAGCCACCTGATATTGTACGATTGTAGGTGTGGTGTAGTCGGTAGGCCCAACCGCTTCACTACCTCTGCTGAAATGAGGTTTTTTTGGCTGCCACTGTCGACAATGAATCACAGCAGCGAACCCTTCACCCACATATGTGAGTGGAAAAGACGTTCCCCATCCTCTAGATCTTCAGGCTCATTCTTCTGGATCTTGGTAGTGGCAACAGTGACGTTGGGATCCACGTCAATGATCTGCTTCCCTTTACCATTCCCCTTGTTGGGTTCTGGCTCAAGTTTGGAACATGCATCTGATTTCGAAGCCTTCAACTCAGCCACCAACGACTGCTTGTTTCGACACTCACTTGTGTTGTGAGTGGGGCTCTTGTGGAACTCACACCACTTTCCTGTGTCCTTCTTCAACTTCGTGGTGTTGTTCTTTTCTTGTGGCTTTGACGAGTTGTCTTAGATCACCCCGCCTTGGCTTTGTCCTTTGGTCTTCAAATTCACAGATCCAAGTCTCACTTCTTTTGTTTGAACTTTTGCTCAATTTTGATAGCGTATCGATACGTCGTGCCGAGCGAGGAGATGTTCAGGAACTCCATCTCTTCCTGGATATATCTATGTAGGCAACTGTGGTATTTTAGTACCAGTGCAGATTAGAATATTTGATGCCCAACTGTGTGTGAAGGGTATGAAAAATGTTGGCGAACTCTGGTACATCTTGGTCTCGTCCCTGCCGCAGTGTGGTCCATTTGATGTATTTGTCCTCATAGCTTTTGACAGGGTAGTACTGCTCCTTGACGGCATCTCGGAATGAATCCCAAGTGGGTGCAGCTGAAAATAGTGAGCCCGTACTTTCATTCTTCTGCTCGCAATAGGTTTCCCACCAGTCCTTGACATGGGGGGCTGCTTTGAGAAGAGTGAAACAATATTTTCTCGACTCGAAAATTCATGAACAGAAAAATACCCCTCTAGCAGATTTAACCATTTATCAACAGCATTTGCGTCTATCTAACCCTCAAATATGGGGATTTCAAAATTAACTTGTAGCTTGAATGGTGTGGCAGTTTCAGAGTAGCTGTTGGAAGTCGATGCATCGCCTCCGGGTAGCCGCTGAAGGATCTGCACAAATTTATCCATCATCGCGTTCCTTTGTCGCTTGAGGGCTTTTTTGAGCAAGATTTTGATAGGATCTCCTTCCCCCTCATCTTTCTTCTCATCCGCCACGGGTAGCCGCCGAGATTTGCGAGGCTGGTCTTGCAAAGGTTCGACCAGTTCAAGTGCTAACTCCTTATATCTTGACCTCATTGGGGATATACAAAGAAAAACAGGGAAAAAGCAGACTGCTCTGATGCCACTGATCCAGATTTAAACATGAACGCAACAAATTATAGAGATAACCATAAACACAAAGATGCAGCGAAAATAATACTTCATTTCATTAATGTAAAATACTGAGATATGCTTACAAACAGAAAATGGAAATAAATAGTTAGGGCGATGGTAGCTTGTCTCTGAGAAGAGATGTGGTGGCTACATTCCTCTGAACTGTGTTAGAATGAGGCTCGAAGGCCTATTTATTGTTGAGAAACAATGGAAAACCCTTAATATTCCAAAACTTAACCCTAGAAGATGAAACACCAAATTGTGGGCCCCGTTTGGGTAAATTGGTACATCAACTTCCCGAGGTTGCAACTTTGGCATACAATCTCTGTTTGACACGTACAATAGCTCGTTGCACTACAACTTTCAGCCTAGATTTCCCAAAAAATGTTGTTTAGGGCCTCAAAATGGCTTCGGAAGTTCAGGACCTGAAAAACTGCTAAAAATAATAAACTGTGCTACAACTTAGGAAACTGAAAAAACTGAAAGAGACAGTTGTGGGGGTCCAAATGGGATAGGTGGGTGGCCACCAACATCCACCTAGATCATATCCAATGCACATCCCTTGCATACTCCATGATCTTCTTTCAGTTTGAGGATTCCATCTACTCTTGAATTTAGGGTTGGAAGGATTTTGACGTGGAGATGACTGAATATTTTGTGCCAAAATTCACATGGGTTAATTTCAATGTGAACTAATGCTTGAGCAAGGAGAGTTAGTAGCTTGTAAATTCTTCCTTCACGAATCCCAATTGTTCTTGCATTATCTATGCTTGAGTTTTTACCCCATAGTACAACTTTTCCATCAATGAAAACCACTTTATCACATTTATCTTCTAGACTTGAAATGGAAAGTAAATTCTTATGCAAACCTGGCACAAATAGGATGTTGTTGAGATGGATATTGCTCCATTCTCCAAATTTGGTGAGGTTGATCCAATTCCTCTCTCATGATAGCTCTTATTATCACCAAGCTCTACAAAGTAAGAGGACATTATTTTTTATAGTGTTTTTAGTTGCTTGTGATGGTCAGTCATATGTCTTGATGCTCCACTATCGATCACCTAAATGATCTCATCTTGAAATGTGTCAGCAATTGCTAAGAAGAGTCCTTCGTCCTTTGTCTTGATCACTTCCTTCTTTGGAGTAAATAGAAGATTCCATACTTCTTTGAAGCTCTTCTTGATATGGCTTGCTACCTTTGAACACTTCTTTAGAACCTTCTTCAGTGTGGTCGAGATCTTCATAATGCCCTTAGCCAACCTTAGATCTGATACCATGTTGATAAATCTATAGGGAAATGACTAGAGTGATTTCTCTTTTCTTGATAGCTACTTGTGATCTCTTTTTACTGTTTCTTACTTATTATTGTGTTTTTATACTATCAAACAACTACCAAAACAAGAAGAACAATAACACAAAATGTAGGTTGTAAGCCAGGGCTAAAACCTCTCCACTTGAGAGGAAAATGCACAAGTATCTTCTCTTCTTATAGATTCTTCAATTGACGAATTCCAAGACCTCTAGACCAAGACCAACTCCAACCCTTCTGATGATATGCTTCCCTTGTCCAAGTCACACCCAGTCAAATCTCTTCCAGCAACACAACTTTGACCCCCAACTTCAGAATTTCATCCTCTACTGCAGGTCTGAAATTTTTGGCCCTCCAGCAACAACTGTTGCCACACATGTGAGCTTATTTTGGCCTCCCATGATCTGGATTTAAACAAGAATGCAAAAAATTACAGAGATAACCCTAAACACAGAGATGCAGTGGAAATAATACTTCATTTCATTAATGTAAAATATTGAAATATACTTACAAATAGAAATGGAAATACACCATGTAGGGAAATGGTAGCTTATCTCTGAGAAGAGATGTGGCATCTACATGCCTCTCAACTGAACTAAAATGAGGCTTAAGGGCCTTTTAATTATTGAACAATAAGAGAAAACCCTAAAAAACCAAAACCCTAACCCGAGGAGATGTAACACCAAGATTTCATGGGCCCCGTTGGGGTGAGTTGGACAGCCAACTTCCTGTGGTTGTGACTTGGTTATATTATCTCCATTTGACGTGCATGATATCCTGTTGGAAAGATATCTTTGAGGACTACAAAAAAAAATATGATTTTAGACAAAAAATCATTGGTGGCAGATTTCCAAAAAAACGTCATTTAGGGCCTCAAAATGCCTCCAGAAGTTTAGGCCTGCTAAAAATAGTAAATTGTGCCACAATTAAGGAAACTGAAAAACTGAAAGAAGCAATGGTGGGGGTCCAAGTGGAATTGGTGGGTGGCCACAAATATCTACCTGGATCATTCCTCCCCCTTTAGGAAGTAATGGTCCCCATTGCGTTGAGTTCCTCCATGAGATGAGGAAACTCCTGTTGAACTTGGTCCCTAGTGAGCCACTTGCCTCGGTGAAGAACTTTGCCTACTTTGACAACTTGATACAGTTGGATATTCTGTTGGCAAGTCTACTTGATCTGTGTGTCCATGATCCAATCACTTGCGCTTTGTTCCATGCAATCTAGATTTAAATCTGTGGGTGTGAGTTGTTATGTAATGTCGGATGTGTCTAGTAATGGTGGAAAGTATGGCTGAAGGCGATCCACATTGAACATTGGGTGTAGGTGAAGGAATGGGGGAATGTTGAGCTCAAATGAATTGTCTCCCACAGCCTTGGTAATGGTGTAAGGACCATATTGGAGTGGTCTGAGTTTCTGATAGGCTCTGGGAAGGCGTTCCTTTTGCAAATGCAACTAGACTTTGTCGCCGACCTGAAACTCGTGTGACACCCGATGTTGATCATGTCGCTGCTTGTACTTGGAATTTGATTTCTCCAGAATATCATGGACCTATTAATGAATATGTTTGTTGTGCTCAATGAAGTTGTTTTCTTTATCTGTTTCAGACTGGACGTGAGCCAAATCTACCTGAGTAGCTGTAAATGGCATGGCCACATCAATGGGACATAATTATTGGAATCCCAAGCCCACCTTAAAAGAGTTGTGGCTAGTCAAGTTGTGGAGAGCCCAGTTGTAGCTATGTTGAACATAGGGGAGGATCTCGTCCCATGTGCATGGATTCTTTGAGTTGTACATGCGCAAAATGTGTACAATCATCCTGTTGACAACCTCTGTCTGGCCATGAATTTGAGGATGGAAGGCTGTGGACTTAGTGAGTTTGGTGTCCAGCATTAACCAGAGACTGGACCAAAATGTACTAAGGAACCTATTATCCCGATCTGAGATGATAGACTGTGGGATCCCAAAGTGTACCTGTTAGAGTCGGTCTTGTCATTCCTCCGTCAGAGATCAAAACTCTTTATGCATTTCATTTTTAGGAGTCTCGCTCCATTCACTCAGCTGCATTCCACTAGGGGCATGCCATAATCTGACGGAAAGGTCTTGTCAGTCATTTCCCCTCATGTCTAGCACCTACTGGCTTAGGTCTTTTCATCAATGTATTAAAGTCTGTGATAGTCAATGTTTGATCTTTTAATGGACAATAGTCATTTTTAGCCATTAGGTCTAGGGATTAGTCAATTTGGTCTTCAACCATGTCCAATAAAGCCATGCAGGCCAGAGGGAGGCCCTTAAAAGGTTGTGATTTAAAGATTTTCATCGTCATGTTGACAAATTACGATTGTTCTTCAAAACTTTGTTTTGAAGAAAAGTCAAACAGTGTGTCATTTGTGATAATTTTCAAAAAAGTTTCCAGTTGATCTCTTCAGGTGCAGTCATGGTTTCCTTGTCAAATGCCATGACATGAAACCCCTGCAAAAAGTGCCAAGAAATTTCATCATTTTAGCTAAAAATTCAAAGGGAAAAGTGAAATACAGAGTTGAATTAAATCAGGAAAAAGTGCCAAAATAAAACATTATCAAAGTGGGTTTTGAAGAAACAAAAATCAAAACCATGACTCCAAATGTCTTTATATAGAATTTCCACAAGGAACAATGTGATTTTGCACACTAAGGATAGAGAGAAAGCATTTCAAAGTGATTGTGAGATCAAGCACACGTTTTGAGTGAGGTTGGAGGTGTTTTCAAACGCGCGGCGCACATGCAGAGGGGCGCGGCGCACTGGGCGCTACCACACAGTGTTAAAATAACACGAGCATGGTGCACACAAATGATGCGACGCATTGGGTAGGTTGTGCAGCGCACACCCACAAAGGCCCGGTTTGGCTCCAAATTCGCAACAAATCGCCTTGAAACCCTTGAAATTTCCAGGTAGGGTCAACATCTCGGTTGCTCATCAAATTTTGTGAATATGATGATGGTTTATGGCCATTTATAGTTGCAATAAAAACTCCTAAACCCTACCACTTGAAATCATCAAAATCATTGCTCTTAGGGTTGCAAATTTGATTGTGTTGATGCCAAGGTTCCTCCTCCCTTTCACCTTTCCCTTCTTTCCATCGTTCCCTTCCCCCCTATTCCATTTTTTCCATCTTTCCCTACCCTAAAACATTACTAAACCCCTATTCCCTATCCCCTCCACTCATTTGTCAAATATAAAACCCCAAAATCCTACCTTATAAAATCCCCAAACCCTCCTACATGTCCCTAAACAAAATTTCTCCCCATAATTTCTAATCCCATCATATTATTCCCCTTCCTAATAGTCCCTTTTGCATTGTTCCCCTTGGTGATTGAATTCATAACAACACATAGTTTCATACATCATCAAAGGGCAGTTCAAGCACAGTCCATATACAGCAGTCATGGCACTTGAGCATTCATCGAAGTATGGAATGGAAACCCAAATTGATTCATCCTCGGAAGAACAGGCTCCCCAGAGATATCATAAAAGTGGCAAACATGTTAGTGATGAACCAACCACCCTTACAGAATTGCAGGCCTGCCCTCTTGCTATGTCATGATTCCAACATCTGTCATGTTTTGAGTTTTGTCAAAAGGTGGCTAGTGTTCGAGTTCATCATGAGTTGGCCCGTCTTTTTGTGCTTCACTTACATGGAGATCACTCTATCTTAGTCGGTGTCACCTTCACACTGACACCTGAAACTGTCTCATTAGCAACCGGCATACCGAACGTTGGAGAACCATGGCACAAGAAACAAAAGGTGGATTAGCAGCATTATGAGCCATACATTAAGGCCAGTTTCTTGAGGCAGCTCAAAAGAGTCTTTCCATTCCGATATTTGAAAGATGAATATGCTCCACTGATGAAGTTAATCATGAAATATTTCAACTATGAGGGGAGGTTCTCTCGTTTATATGCCTATCACATCAAGTTGCTCATGCACTTTACCAGGGTACGGATGATGAACATCCCATATTTCATTTGCAGGAACATAGAGAGGATGAACACCTTCATGCAGCAAAAAACCCCTCAGCAGCAACTTAACAGTGTTTATCACTTTGCTCTTATTAATATTTTGGTCGATCATCAGCTGGGATTACAGGGCATTACTTGGGATGACTTCATCTTCCGTGACCTCTTCAACACTTCACAGGTATTATCAGAGGTTGAGCTTGAGATAGGTGGTCCTTCTCATCAGTATGAGCACCATGAGACCACTACTATGCCAATATTCATCACTTATCAGAGAGGCAGTAGACATTTGTTTGCAGCAGCAAAGCGAGTGTTATCTCCACCTGGGGTGGAAGGGTCCTCGCTTCCGACATCGGAAATACAGGTACAGGACAGGGGCAAGAAGACCATGCATGACGAGGGGCCATCAGGTGAAAAAGAGGTTGACTTCATCCTCATTCATGATGATGATACAGATGTGGAAAGTGCCGAACTTAGGAGGAGCATCCAAGACCAACAAACGAAGATCCAAGCCTTGTCTCTCAATTTGGAGAGGTCCAAGTGGATTATCAGGTATTTGGAGCAGAGGAACAAATAGCTCGAGGACCAGCATGAGATCATGGAGCTGTAACACATCCGTGAGAATCGCCAAGCTACCCAACATAGGAGGATTGAGCTCACTCCCTTAGAGCAAGAGATTAACAATGACCGAGAGTCTTAGCTCGAGCGTATCAACATCCACCTTGAGAGACTACTAGAGAAGGCTGACAAGGAAAAAACGATGTTGAGGAGGATGGTTTATCACTACAGGGCACGAAACATGAGTCCAAAGGCTCGGATAAGGAGTTTGAAGGCGAAATTGAGCAAAACGACAAAGAAGCAAAAGAGGCAAAAAGAGCAAGATTGGATTCGAATCTTGGCTAAAGCCTCTATGGCCTAGCATAGCACTTCATAGGGAACCTCCAACCCAAATTTCAAACAATTTGGGGAAATTTTGGTCACATGACAAATTTTTGGGCACAACACAGGGTTTTTCTCCCTGTGCGTCGTGCCACTGGCGCGGCACTTTTAGGATTGGGAGCTCCAAATCACAAATGGCTTGTATTTTTGGATTTATCATGAAAAGTCATGCCTGATGGTGCATGGAAAAGAAGTTTAGGCATGTTTTGAGTCCCCATGAGGTCAAAAAGACTCAAACAATGACCTCTCTGCCCCTATTTTGACACACAGGAAGCAGTCCTGGGATAATGAATTTTTGGAGGGGAAAATGAGCACCAAATGCAGAAATTCCACTAGGGTTGGAAAGTAGACAGTCCAGGCTTTCCAACAAGCACACTTGGGCACAATTTGGACTCCAGAAGGTACCTCAAAATCGCCTCCAAAGTGGCGCGACGCATATAGATTTGGGCACAGCGCATATAGACAAAAGGCCAAAATCACTTTTGCTTCGTGACATTTTGATTCGCGAATTTCTCCAAGTGGGCCTGCTCATTTACACTACACTTTTTTCAGCAGCTAAGGCAAAGTTTAAATAATATGTTGGCTTCTATCCAAGTGGCAAAGGAAGGCGAGCAGTCACCCAAGCCATTTGTCATTTTTGTAACGCTGCACCTGTAACTAATGGTTGGCTTTCCATTTCCATTTTGTAATGATTTTAAAACCTCCCCAACTCTTGGTCGTTCTATTTCCCCATGGCATAGTCTATTTATTGTATGCAAATCATTTGCAAAAGGTTGGTTGTAATTTCTGGGAGACTGTGGGAGGTTCTTCATTGTATATTTTGATAGAGAATTAATGAAAGGCAGTGGCTCTGGTTCATGAGATTCATGTGGTGTGAGTGTAGAAAATGTGTTCTCTTTATGTTTCATATGTATTTCTTTATGTTTCACAGTTCATTCATATTTATTTCCAGTGAAATTTTCTAAGTAAGATAAGGTAGAATTCATGTTTATTCCTCTGCCTGTGGGAAAGTTTCATGTTATGTTTTCTTCTTCTGTTGAAAAGGATTCATGTGTTTATGCCCTTTTCACCCTCCTAAACAATCTTTCCATTCCGCATTATTTCAAATTTAATTGCTAGACTTTCCCCCTGTCTTGCCTCACGAAGTAATCTGTGCCTTTGTGTTAAATTTTCTGCTCATACTGTTCGTTGGTCTCATATATCCTAGAAACTCAGTCATTTATAAAAAATTGCTTCTTGTTTCTATATTTATTTACCTAGCCTAAAATAAATATTCACTGTAAGTCACCTTAGACCATATCGTTTATTTATTCACTAAGCGTGACACGGAGAGAGCCCTCTCCTGTTCTGGTAGGGCTAGCTACGAGACTGAGCGTGGCTTGTGGTTACCCTGAATTTTTCCTTCCTTCAGCCTAAGGCAGATTTAGGTGCTAACAGAGTGGCGACTCCACTGGGGAAGAAAATGGTTTGCTTGAAGATTGTTTTGCCCTAGTACATATCTCAAGTTCAGAGCTGATTTTTGATGGTGAACAGTGATCAGAGATAAGAAGGTTGAAATCATTCACTTGGTGACTCCATTCACTGAAAAATCTAGCAATCAATCCTTCATGGTGACTCCACTGCAGAGAGATCAGTAGCTTTGAGATTTTTTAAAATGGAGCGGATTGCAAGAAGATACACTCCCATGAGCCGAGATCACATTCCAAGATTTCCAAATAAGATTCCAAAAGTAGATTGGTCAAGGAATTTTCCTAAGTTTAAAGATGATGGTAGGAAGGATGCTGCTTTAAATCTAGTTAGATTTCACATGCACATTGGCAAGTTGAAGGTTGATATTCCTGAAGATTGCTTGATGAAGATATTCCTAGCCACTCTGGAAGGTGAAGCCCAATCTTGGTATGAAAATTTTCCCACTGCTTGCATTTACTGTCTAAAGGATTTTCATGCCATGTTCATTGAGAGATATAAAGAATCTTATCCATCATTAAATTTAGTTCAGGATTGTTGCAAGCATGCTTATGGTTTTATTGAGAGCCTTGAAAAATATTATGAGGATGATAATTTCATGGATGAAGAGATCATGGAAGTCCTGTATGAAAATCCATTTCAACAGCATAAAGACGATCATGAAAATCTGCAGCAGTATAAAGATTTTAGTGCGGTGGAAGATGAAGGAATTTTGCATCTTGACGGTCAACAGGAATTACATGAAATGGATCAGCAGTATGAGGAAAACTTGTACACTCCTTCAATTGAAATTAATGAAGACAATCACTGTTTGAGCAAAAGGAAACAAAAGTTCTTATCTCCTTTTTCTGAAGACGAGATAGATCAACTCTTGCATAGTCATGTTCCAGCTCAAGCTAAAGTAGATTTGCAGTGCACACATGGTCAAGAAAGTGTTGGTGAAACTTCTTCCTCTTTTGAAAAGGATGACAGTCCAATGAACAACTTTATAGATTAGTAGGTTGAAGATGTCCATATGACTGAAAGTGATGAAAGAAAAAGGGTCGGTTCAGATTTGTCCATAGAAGAAGACAACATGCAAGGAAGTCCAGCTCTAATTCAAGAATGTGATAATGTCAAGACATCCATTTCAGATGTAGATTCAGATTGTGATGACCAAGAAAACCTTGTACTAAGTACCATGAAAGAGAACTCTGCTGCTAAAACCATATGGGATGAAGAAAACAGAGTTTTGAATTCAAATGTTCTCAAGTCATCAGACCAAGAGGTATTCCAGTTAGTTCATGAGCACCAAGATGAGTTCTTTGTTCAAGTAAGTGAAAATCTTTCTCTGGATGAATATGTGGTAGATGATATAAATGATTGTGTTGGGTTTCAAGAATCTTTTGAGGTTTCTTTTCTCATCATTGATGAATGCAAAGACAATCTAGCTGTCATATCATATGAAGATGACCTACAATATATTCAGACTTCAGCAGACCAGACCATTCAGGATCCCCTTTCAGGCTCTTCCTCATATGTCTCATGTTTTGAAATGTTCTTTGAAGAGGAAATTTTCTCATCTATTTGTTCAGAATTTTTTGAAGACCAGGAACATACTCTTCTCTATGAAGAAAGACCAGAATCAAGAGAAAAACATACCTTGTTTTTCCAGCAAGAGGTCAATCTTCATGTTTTTCATGATCCAATGGCAAATATGTTGTAGTCAGCAGTGAAGGTGATTATTGCAGTATTCAGTGATGAAGGAGATCATGGTAAACTGTGTTTTTGGATGCCTAGTTACCAGTATCTGTTGTTGATTAGGAGATCTGATCAGGAGAATCAATCAAGAAGGCATCTGCTTGATTGCTTACATTGGAAGACACATTACACATGATTGTACATATTTCATTAGTATGCAGGTGGTTTTCATCATAATTTGAAACCCTAGAATCTTGATGGACTGCTGCCATTGAATAAGTTTTTTCAGTTCTTATTTTAGTTAAGTCAGTCATGAGTCATTTCCTTTTGCATTGAGTCAGTTTTCTCAGTCATGTTGGTTTCATAATTAAGTCGGTTTAAGTCAAGTTCCAATCAATAAATGCGTCAAATTCTTGTGTTGTTTGTCGAAATAACGACTCCATAACCCAATGGATGAAGGCATTGTCTACTCACCCAAAGATATGCAGTGCTTGACACCTCCAAGGAGCTGGAGCTACCATCCCCCATTGGAGCCAATGTTAGAGTCGGTCTTGTCAGTCCTTCGTTAGAGATCAAAACTATTTCTGCATCTCATTTTTTGGTGTCTCGCTCCATTCACTCAGTTGCATTCCGCTAGGGGCATGCCATAATCTGACGGAAAAGGTCATGCTGGTCATTTCCCCTCATGTCTGACACCCACTGGCTTAGGTCTTTTGTCAATGGTCACTAAAGTCCATGACAGTTAATGTTCGATCTTTTAATGGACGAGAGTCATTTTCAGTCATTAGGTCTAGGGATTAGTCAATTTGGTCTTCAACCATGTCTAATAAAACCACGCAGACCAGAGGGAGACCCTTACAAAGTTGTGATTCAAAGATTTTCATCATCATGTTGACAGATTACCACTGTTCTTCAAAACCCTGTTTTGAAGAAAAGTCAAACAGTGTGTCATTTGTGATCATTTTCCAAAAACGTCTCCAGTTGATCTCTTCAGGCGCAGTCATGGTTTCCTTGGCCAAATGCCATGTCATGCGACCCCTGCAAAAAGTGCCAAAAATTTCATCATTCTACCTAAAAATTCAAAGGGAAAAGTGAAATTCAGTGTTGAATTAAATCAATGAAAAGTGTCAAAATAAAAACATTATCAAAGTGGGTTTTGAAGAAGAAAACATTAAACCCATGACTCCAAATGCCTTTATATACAAGTTTCCACAAGTAACAAGATCATTGTTCACACCAAGGTTATAGAGAAACATAGCAAAGTGACTGAGAGTGCAAAGCACGCGTTTTAGGTGAGTTTGGAGTCGTTTTCCAGAGTGCGGCGCACACACAGATGGGCGCGGCGCACATAAAGAGCGCGACCCCACAATGGTGGAAATACATGGGCATGATGCATATACAGAGCGTGGCGCACACCACAAAGGCTCGAAATTGTTCCAAATTTGCCACAAATCGTTTGGAATTCCTTCCAATTGCCAGGTAGGGTCTATATCTTGGCCTGTTCATCAAATTTTGTGGATAGGATGATGGTTATGGCCATTTATAATTGCAATAAAAAATGCCTAAACCCTACCCCTTGAAAACATCAAAGCCATTGCTCTAGGGTTGCAAACTTGTGGTGTTGATGCCAAGGCTCCTCCTCCCTTTCATTTTTCCCCTTCTTTCCATTTTTCCCTTTCCCCCTATCCCATTTTTCCCTATTTTCCCTACCCTAAAACATTGCTAAACCCCTACTCCCTATCCCCTCCACTCATTTGTCAACTATAAAACCCCAAAACCCTACCTTATTAAATCCCCAAACTCTCCCCAAACTCTCCTACATATCCCTAAACAAAATTTCCCCCCATAACCCCTAATCCCATCATATTATTCCCCTTCCTAACACTCCCTTTTTTGCATTGTTCCCCTTGGTGGCAAAGTTCATATCAACACATAGTTTCATACCATCATCAAAGGGCAGTCCAAGAACAGTACACATACAACAGTCATGGCCTCTGAGCATTCATTGGAGTATGATATGGAAACCCAAAGTGATTCATCCTCGGAAGAACAGACTCCCCGGAGACATCACAAAAGTGGCAAACATGTTAGGGATGAGCCAACCACCCTCACAAAACTGCAGGCCTGCCCTCTTGCTATGTCATGTTTCCAGCATCTATCATGTTTTGAGTTTTGTCAAAGGGTAGCTAATGTTCAAGTTCATCATGAGTTGGCCCGCCTTTTTGTGCTTCACCCACAGGGAGATCACTCTATCTTGGCTGAGGTCACCTTCACACTGACACCTAAAACTGTCTCATTAGCAACCGGCATAACGAATGTTGGAGAACAGTGGCACAAGAAACAGAAGGTTGATCGGCAGCACTATGAGCCTTACATTGAGGCTAGTTTCTTGAGGCAGCTCCAAAGAGTTTTTCCATTCAAATATTTGAAAGATGAATATGCTCCACTGATGAAGTTAATCATGAAGTACTTCAGCTGTGAGGGGAGGTTCTCTCATCTATATGCCTATCACATCAGGTTGCTCATGCACTTTACTAGGGTACGGATGATGAACATCCCATATTTCATTTGTAGGAACATAGAGAGGATGAACACCTTCATGCAGCACAAAACCCCTCAGTAGCAACTTAATAGTGTTTATCACTTTGCTCTTATTAAGATTTTGGTCGATCATCAGCTGGGATTAAAGGGCATTACTTGGGATAACTTCATCTCCTGTGACCTCTTCAGCACTTCACAGGTATTATCAGAGGTTGAGCATGAGATAGGTGGTCCTTCTCATCAATATGAGCACCATGAGACCACTACTATGCCAGTATTCATCACCTATTAGAGAGGCAGTAGAAATTTGTTTGCAGCAGCAAAGCGAGTGTTATCTCCACCCGAGGTGGAAGGGGCCTCGCTTCTGACATTGGCAATACAGGTACAGGACAGGGGAAAGAAGCCCATGCATGACGAGGGGCCATCAGGTGAAAAAGAGGCCAACTTCATTCTCATTCATGATGATGATATAGATGTGGAAAGTGCCAAACTTAGGAGGACCATCCAGGAGCAGCAAACGGAGATCCAAGCCTTGTCTCTCAATTTGGAGAGGGCCAAGTGGATTATCAGGTATTTGGAGCAAAGGAACAAACAACTCAAGGACCAGCATGAGATCATGGAGCTGCAACACATCCGTGAGAATCGCCAAGCTACCCAACATAGGAGGATTGAGTTCGCTCCCTTAGAGCAAGAGATTAAAAATGACGGAGAGTATTGGCTCAAGCATATCAACATCCACCTTGAGAGACTGCTAGAGAAGGCTGACAAGGACAAAAACATATTGAGGCGGATGGTTTATCACTACAGGGCATGAAAAATGAGTTCAAAGGCTCGGATAAGGAGTTTGAAGGCGAAAATGAGCAAAATGACAAAGAGGCAAAAGAGTCAAAAAGAGAAATACCTGCTTCAAATCTTGGCTGAAGCCTCTATTTCCCAGCATAGCACTTCATAGGGAACCACCAGCCCAAATTTCAAAGAATTTGGGGAAAGTTTGGTCACATGACAAATTTTTGGGCACAACACAGGGTTTTTCTCCCTGTGCGCCGCGCCATTGGCGTGACGCTTAGGATTGGGAGCTCCAAATCACAAATGGCTTGTATCTTTGGATTTAGCATGAAAAATCATGCCTTCTGGTGCATGGACAAGAAGTTTGGGCATGTTTTGAGTCCCCAGGAGGTCAAAAACACTCAAAAAATGACCTCTCTGCCCCTATTTTGACACACAGGAAGCAGTCTTGGGAGAATGAACTTTTGGAGAGGCAACTGAGCACCAAATGCAGAAATTCCACTTGGGTTGGAATGTAGACAGGCCAAGCTTTCTAACAAGCACACTTGGGCACAATTTGGACTCCAGAAGGTACCTCAAAATTGCCTCCAAAGTGGTGCGGTGCATATAGACAAAAAGGCCAAAATCACTTCCGCTTTGCGACATTTCGATTTGCGAGTTTCTCCAAGTGGGCCCGCTCATTTACACTACACTTTTTTTGGCAACTAAGGAAAAATTTAAAGAATATTTTCACTAAAGGTTGGCTTCTATCCAGGTGGCAAAGGAAGGCGAGCAGTCACCCAAGCCATTTGTCATTTTTGTAACGCTGCACCTGTAACTGATGGTTGGCTTTCCATTTCCATTTTGTAATGATTTGAAAAACTCCCCAACTCTTGGTCATTCTATTTCCCTATGGCATAGTCTATTTATTGTATGAAAACCATTTGCAAAGGGTTGGTTGTAATTTCTGGGAGACTGTGGGAGAGAAACTCAGTTCTTCATTGTATATTTTGACTGAGAATTAATGAAAGGCAGCAGCTCTTGTTCATGGGATTCATGTGGTGTGAGTGTAGCAAATGTGTTCTCTTTATGTTTCATATGTATTTCGTCATGTTTCACAGTTCATTCATATTCATTTCGAGTGAAATTTTCTAAGTAAGATAAGGTAGAATTCATGTTTATTGCTCTGCCTGTGGGAAAGTTTCACGTTATGTGTTCACGTTATGTGTTCTTCTTCTGTTGAAAAGGATTCATGTGTTTATGCCCTTTTCAGCCTCCTAAACAATCTTCCATTCCGAATTATTTCAAATTTAATTGCTAGACTTTCCGCCTGTCTTGCCTCATGAAGTAATCTGTGCCTTTGTGTTAAATTCTCTGCTCATACTGTTCGTTGGTCTCATATATCCCAGAAACCCAGTCATTTATAAAAAATTGCTTCTTGTTTCCATATTTATTTACCTAGCCTAAAATCAATATTCACTGTAAATCACCTCAGACCATATTGTTTATTTATTCACTGAGCGTGACACGGAGAGAGCCCTCTTCTGTTCTGGTAGGGCTAGCTACCAGATTGAGCATGGTTTGTGGTTACCCTAAATTTTTCCTTCCTTTAGCCTAAGGCAGATTTAGGTGTTAACATAGCGCACCACTTGTAACACATCCATTGGCCACTCTGGTATTGCCACTTGTGGCTAACCTAATGGCCAAGATCTAGCCACTGTAGTGGCACCACCTGTCACACATCCAATGGACATCCAATGGCTGAGATCTGGCCACTCGGCACACCACTTGTCACACATCCACTGGCCACTCTAGTATTGCCACTTGTCGCTAACCCAATGGCCAAGCTCTGACCACTGTAGTGGCAACACCTATCACACATCCAATGGACATCCAATGGCTAAGATCTGGGCACTCGACGCACCACTTATCACACATCCACTGGCCACTCTAGTATTGCCACTTGTCGCTAACCCAATGGCCAAGCTTTGGCCATTGTAGTGGCACCACCTGTCACACATCCAATGGCTGGGATGAGCTTGGCCACTCTAGTGGCACCACCTGTCACACATCCAATGGACATCCAATGGTTGAGATCTAGCCACTTGGCGCACCACTTGTCACACATCCACTAGCCACTCTGGTATTGCCACTTGTCACTAACCCAATGGCCAAGCTATGGCCATTGTAGTGTCACCACCTGTCACACATCCAATGGTTGGGATCTAGCCACTGGCACCACTTGGAAGACATCCAATGGCTGAGATCTGGAACTCTCGAGGAGCCACTTGTTTCTCATCCATGGCACAGATCTGGCCACTTATCACCCATTCAATGGTTGAGATCTTGCCATTCTAGTTACGCCACTTGTCACACATCCCATGGTTGAGATCTTGCCATTCTCATGGCACCACTTGTCATTTGGCCATTCTGGTTACGCCACTTGTCACACATCCAATGGCTGAGACGAATATTCTCATGGCGCCACTTGTCACACATCTAGTGGTTGATATCTGGCTATTCTCATGGCGCCACTTGCCACCCATCTAATGGCTTAATCTGGCCATTCCCATGGCACCACTTAGCACACATCCAATGGCCGAGATCTGGCGACTCTCATTATGTCACTTGTCACCCATCCAATGGCTCAAATTTGGCCATTCTCATGGCACCACTTGTCACACATCGAGTGGTTGAGATCTGGCCACTTGGTACCTATCCAATGCCTAAGATTTGGTGACTCTATGGCGCCACTTGTCACACATCTAATAGTTGAGATCTGGCTACTCTCATAGCACCAGTTATCACCAATTCAATGGCTGATATTTGGCCACTCTCATGGCACCACTTGTCGCTTATCAAATGGCTGAGATCTGGCCACTCTCATGATGCCACTTGGCACCTATCCAATGGCCCAGAGCTGGCCACTCTTATGGCGCCACTTGGAACTCATCTAATTGCCTAGAGTTGGCCACTCTGATAGCACCACTTGTCTCCATCAAATGGCCAAGATATGGCCGCTCTTATGGCACCACTTGGCACCCATCCAATGGCCTAGAGCTGGCCACTCTGATAGCACCACTTGTCACCATCAAATGGCCAAGATACGACCGCTCTTATGGTGCCACTTGGCACCCTTCCAATGGTCGACATCTCGCCGCTCTCATGGCGCCACTTAGCACCCATCCAATGGCCGACATCTAGCGACTCTCATGGCGCCACTTGGCACACATCCAATGGCCGAGATATACCCAATCTGTTGCCACCACTTGGCACGCAACCATTGGTCGAGATATACCAATATGTTGTTGCCACTTGGCATTCAACCATTGGTTAGGTTGCGCCACTTCATTACAATGCTTGAGATCTGGCCACTCGGTGCACCACTTGTCACACATCCACTAGCCACTCTGGTATTGCCACTTGTCACTAACCCAATGGCCAAGCTCTGGCCACTGTAGTGGCACCACCTGTCACACATCCAATGGACATCCAATGGCTAAGATCTGGCCACTCGGCACACCACTTGTCACAAATCCACTGGCCACTCTAGTATTGCCACTTGTCGCTAACCCAATGGCCAAGCTCTGGCCACTGTAGTGGCACCACCTGTCACACATCCAATGGCTGGGATCTGGCCACTGGCACCACTTGGCAGACATCCAATGGCTGAGATCTAGAACTCTCGTGCAGCCACTTGTTGCTCATCCATGGCATAGATCTGGCCACTTGTCACCCATCCAATGGCTGAGATCTTGCCATTCTGGTTATGCCGCTTGTCACACATCCCATGGCTAAGAAGATCATATAGAATCATGATTCCAAGTTTACCTCAAATTTTGGAAGTTTTTATTTACAATATTTGAAACCCTATCAACATTCAACACATCCTATCACCCTCAAACTTATGGAAAAACATGAAGAGTAAATAGAATATTAGAAAACATACTTAGCATGTATGTTATGAATCAACCTAAGAGCTGTGAAGATTTTCTTCCTTTGGTGGAATTTTCTTATAATATTGGCTATCAAGAATTGTTAAAGAAGAACCCTTTCAAAGCCATGTATGATAGAAAGTGCAATATCCAAATCAAGTAGGGTAATCTAGTGGATAGAGTCACACATAGGCTAGAAATGTTAAATAAAATGGAATAAGAAGTCGCCGCCATAAGGAAAAAATTGAAGGTCGCATAAGAAATTTTGAATAAGAGATCATGTTTATGTCCAAATCAAGGAAAACAAAAGTCCCTTAAGAGTGGAACTATGTGCCAGGTTAACACCAAGATACTGTGAACCATCTCAGGTCTTGAGGAGAGTAGGGCCATTAGCATACAAACTCACCATTCCTCCCACAATGAAGGAAAATGATGTGTTTTATATATCTTTACTTAAAATATATATACATATTGTTAATTGTATAATTGATTAGACTTTGATACAGGTGGAATCTAAGGGAGATATCTATTCAAAACCATAATGGATACTCAACAAAGAGGACGACCATGCTCCATGTAAGTCAAAGTGCAATGGAAGCATTTTGGACATGGGAACTAGAGGATTCCATGTAGAAGGCATACCCATTTTGGTTTTATGTATAAGTTTGGTTCTATGGAAAGTAGAACACAAAGGACAATTTTTCTTTAAGGAGGATGGGAATGTAACATCCCTTTTTCTCATTCCAAATTTTTGTAATCTAATTGAAAAATGATAATGTTGGAGATTCAACATGGATGGCATTCTCAACTATTTGATGTAAATATTTTGCTAATATAATTATAATTTTATAAAGTTAAAGATAAGTACAAGCATATACATATCTTCATGTTTGAAATAATAGATTGATTATAAATCTTATATGGGGGTTTGGGATGTTTCCTATATTCCTTGAAATTAATGTTCATGGCCCCCAATGTTCTAGTTGAACTACCAACTAATAAATAGTTTTGAGAGGAATGAGGAGAGGAGGTACTAAACTACCTAAACACGAGCTATCCACCTGAGAACGAATTCCTTGTTGACTCCTCAGCCTGAGAAGGGGACCCTCAATCTCTCATGCATGAAGTAGTGTTCATGAGGAGAAGGAAATTATTTTGGTGATTCTAAGTTGTTGAGTTTGGAGTATTATAGCAAGTAGAGACGTTAGATAAAGAAAAGAGACTTGAATTGTTGTAAATCCAAAATTACTATAAGCCAGAGACTTGTAAACCTGAGATTGGAATCTGGACCATATAGTCCAATCTTCAAATATATTAGATGAGGTTACAAAAGAGAGATTCCTCTACTTGAATCCAATAGCCTAAAAAGAACTAAACTATTTGGTTGTGTTTATACATGTGAAGCACTAAAAGAAGGAGAATCTTAAGGATTATAGAAAGTGGGAAGGAATTTCCTTCTATGTTGTGAAGGCCCTTAGTGGCCATATTTGTTGTTTGATCAACCTAAACTTAGTTCTTTGTGCAGTGACATCCCTATTTCGTAGCCAATGAAGGAAATGCTCCTTCATACTTTGTACATTGAATTAAACTCATTATTTTTATTCACTAACTGATGCATCCATAAGACATTGGATATGGTTGGGGGGTGGCTAGTTGTAAGAAATTTATAGTGTAGTTTTGCCTACAATTTGGTGGAAAATGGTCATCCCTTATTCGGTTTCCAACAATTTTAAGAGGAATATATAAGTGTATTCATTTGTTGCAAATGAATTGTATTTTTTCTCAATATTTTATATTTAAATATTACTTTGGATTCAACGTGTATGTGTGCAATGGTAGGTTGAGAGTGGTATAGTTGAAATGAATATTCATAATGCATGATCAGTGTGATGAGAAATTAACATAATTGGCCTGAATGATGAAATACATTCCTTTATGAATATAAACATTGTGTGAAATGGGATCCTTTAATCTATGCTAAATGATATCATTATGTGTTTTATGTTCATGAATTCATAGGTTATTCGTGGTGTTATGTTTGCATGCCCATTTGTAATAACTTTTGACTTTTTGTGATGTATGGTTTGTTTCCAAAAGGGGAGAACTAATTGGTTGGTGGTCCTAGTTATTATTAAGCACTTGGTTATATCATTATTCCCTATGATTTAGAATAAAATAGGTTAAGATGCGCTGGATAGGCCAAAGGAGAATTCTCCTTGATGTGAAAATTGGAAGATTTTGTTAATGGTGGCACCCAGAAGTAAGAGTAGAAGCTTTGATGAGGAAGGAGAGATCAAAAGGAAATAACATCTAATGCTTAGTTTGGAAGAGTTCACCAAAGAAATATTAAGCTTAAAGGAAATCCTAAGGAAGAACTTAAGTGGCTAAGCGATCTCAGGTTTAAGCCTTGGTTTTGGCCAAAAAGGAAATTTTGTGGTTTTACCCTTGTAACTCAAGCTATTAAGAGAATTTTGGGACTGGGCCCTTTAGAATGAAACTATTTGGAAATTCAAGTTGGTATTCCTCATTGACATGGTGGAGTATTTGAAATTTGGGGTTTGGCTAGCCCCATACTTGGCCCTAGTTAGATTGATTGATGGGATCAAGGAGCAAGAGATGATCATAAAGAGACAATTAGAATATCAACATATCAAGCCCTTGAGTAAATGGAAGTGAATCATTATGAAAATTCCTTGTATAGCATGGCCCCAAGAAACAATTGTCAGTTGGAAGCATTTGATCTATTAACAAGGAGCATGAAGTGATGGCACTAAAAATTTGGAACCTCAAAACATCACACTAACCAAAGTATCAAGTACTAGGAGAACTGAGAGTTGATGTCATGATTTGATGACATGGTGATGCCATTTGTGTGACGTGTCACCTATATTTGACATGAAAACCTTGAAAATATGAGTGGCATGTGGAACACATCAAGAATGACACATGAAAGAGGACATGTGGTGATTGGTCATCGATGATGTTGATATAGACATATCAACATAGCGAAATTTCGGGAGGACTACATCTTGAAAATTATTATTGCCTTGATAACCATTTACATGTCAAACATGCCATGTGTCAAAAATTTCATCCTTTTCCACGTGGAAACCTATGATTGGGTGACAAATTTGAGAGATGTTATGTCGAGCTAGCCTCATGCCTATTGATTTATCGATGTTTTGAGTAATTGTAGTTATAAAGTTTTTGTTGAATATTTGATAAGCCATTTTAGAGTAAAGTTATATCAACATTTTATGGATTTAACAATGTATTAGCATACTAGAAATTTTTGTGCATATTAACATATCACTAGATCAATTCATCAGTATATCAACATATCAAAATGCTCAGGGTTTGGAGAATGCACAACTTGTGAAATCACCAATATGGAAAGGCTCCAATATAATAGGAAGCCAACAAACTTGGACCCATACAAGGGAGATACATGGCTAGGAGTTTCCACATGGTTGTACAAATGATGAAGTGGGCCTTTAAAAGGGTGAATTTTAAAGAAGTTTTGCTAGGAGCTTAAATTGAGATGGAATTTATATTTTTGGAAAGTTGTCGATGAGCCAAAGATGATAGTGGTATCAGAAATGCAATTTAAGGTTATGAGAGAAATAAGTCTTTGATCCCATATTTGTAATAAACCTTGATGAAGAAGTCTAATTACACTCCACAACCCTAATATGACATTAGGTGTTCATGCTGTAAGAATATTTTGCACCGCTTTAGATGTCATTGAAATTGTTGAGGTGTGTCACCTTGGTATTTTTTTTCCATCCAATGTTTTTATGTGGCATCTTGTTTAAAACTTTTTAAAATGGGTGGAGATACAGTTTAAACACTAATTTGTTGTGATTATTTCCCTTTATCATATTAACCATTTTCTCTCCAGATAACTAAAATTTTGGGAAAAGATATCACTTTTTGACACTCAAAATGTATATGGAGAAATAAGTTGTAGTGTAAAATTTTTTGTTTTGTTTTATGCCTAAAGGTTTGACTTATCAAGTTACAGAGCAACAATAATAGTGATAAACTAAGGATAAACTTATAAAATAAAATATATTCATGCCAAGCAAGTTAAATATATTATTATCAAAAAAAGATTATTACAACACGCAGGATTCTATTAACTAATCCATTTAATACTAAATAGTTAAAGTTTATATATATATATATATTTCCACTAGTATTACTCAGCAATGTTGTTTAATATTTGCCTTTGGGGCCATGTATT
>APFE031052369.1:0-22884 GCA_000404065.3 Pinus taeda
AAAAAAAATGAATATTTTTGTTCCAAACGCTTTTTTCCCGTTTTTTTCCGCTTTTTTCCCGATTTTTCCGATTTTTTCATTTTTTTCCCCGCGCCGATTAAATCCCGCTCGCGCTTTTAACAACATTGGTTCCATCATCCCCAGTGGAAACTATTATATTGCAGATTCTGGCGAGAGTTCGATGCCTCATCACACACTTGTTGACGCACATGACCCGCCGTTCGACGACACCATAGCTGTGAATTAATTCACCACCTACCGACCCTATATCCAAGACGCTATGAACATGCCTCGGGGAGCCATCCATCTTAACTATCTCTGCGCAGAGACGCCTAGGGGAGTTGGCCTCCATAACTGCTTCCTCAATGCTCTGACGGCCCGTATCCCCAACATACAATGTTGTCCTGAAGGCTTTGATCAGGGGATGGGACATAATGAAGTGTGGAGATTTATGCATATTCTACCAAGTTCTAATATAACCCCCGCATTTGCCTCAATGTCTGCCAGTTGGTTGTTGGCTCACAACACGTGGAACATTGTAACTTTATAAAAAATTTTAATAGATATATTATTCTTACCATGATTGAAGAAGTTTCTTCTTCTAGCTGAGTGACATTCCCGAGAAGCCTAATACATTTTTGAATGATTAGCTTGGAGTTGCCCACTATATTCAAAGTTTTGACACCATTATCCAAGCATATTTTAACTCCTTGCCAGAGTGCTAGAACCTTCGCCTGATTGTTGGATGTGACCCTGAGTCCTCATGCATATTTTACTTTGGTTTTTTCTTCGAGGTTGATTATTACCCCTCTTGCTCTAGGCTCCCCATGGTTACCTTTCGACGCACGATCAAAATACAATTGGTTGTTCTCGACTTCCCTTTGCCATTCGGTGAAATCATCTCCTTCCAATCTAATACAAAAATTCAAAATTTCTTTGGATTTTAAATAGGCAGATTTTAGGGTGGGTGGGGTGAGCCTGAGCCAACTTTTTTCGAAATTAGACAAATCTTTCATGTCTGAGTCATCGAATCCTCGAGAAGAGATGACCTCGAAAAGCAAAGTCACACCTTTAATTGCAACTGTTTCCGAACTTTGACGTTTATTTTGAAAGATAACTTGACTACGACACAACCATATCGACCAATACATGTATTTGGGGAATGCCATCCAGCATCGCTAAAGCAAAAGATTTGGAGAGCAAGGCATTTTATTTCCCCAATGAATAAACATGTTGCTCCAGTCATCCGCAATTTGGGGGACAAGGGCCGTTGGAGCAAGAGCATAGTTCCAAACTTCCAGCAAGAAGGGGCAGGAAAAAACAAATGCTTAATTGATGCCTTCGCTTTGCCACACAAAACGCACCAGGATGGACCACTAATTTTCCTCTTTTCTAAGTTCTTAGCTGTCATAATTTTCTCATGGACCAACTCCCAACAAAAAATGTTTATCTTTCATGTCTGAGTCATTGAATCCTCGAGAAGAGATGACCTCGAAAAGCAAAGTCACACCTTTAATTGCAACTGTTTCCGAACTTTGACGTTTATTTTGAAAGATAACTTGATTACGACACAACCATATCGACCAATACATGTATTTGGGGAATGCCATCCAGCATCGCTAAAGCAAAAGATTTGGAGAGCAAGGCATTTTATTTCCCCAATGAATAAACATGTTGCTCCAGTGATCCGCAATTTGGGGGATAATGGCCATTGGAGCAAGAGCATAGTTCCAAACTTCCAGCAAGAAGGGGCAGGAAAAAACAAATGCTTAATTGATGCCTTCGCTTTGCCACACAGAACGCACCAGGATGGACCACTAGTTTTCCTCTTTTCTAAGTTCTTAGCTGTCATAATTTTCTCATGGACCAACTCCCAACAAAAAATGTTTATCTTAGGAAAACCAACACCATTCCAAATTTGCCCCCACAGAGAGGAGGGATGAAGGGAGGGCGCATGATTGGATAAAAGGGCATAGCCATCCTTGACACAATACTTTTTTCATTTCCCACTCAACCAAACACGTCTGTCCACTTTACTCGTGATTATAGGAGCAAACCCATAGAGGCTTTCGATCAGAAGATTCCATTGAAATTGGAGATGATCATGTAGTTCCGGAGAGCGCCACCCACTCCACATGCCGTGGTCATCCTAGCAAGGGATGTTCGCTAGATGACAAATCCCATGCTCAACCAGCCATCCAAAGAGCGCTGGGTCTATACCTTTCGCACAATCAGTGCTAATTTGAATGCGTTTCCTGTTTCCAAGATACCAACCAAGGTGAATCAGGATGGAAATATTTTCTGATAAAGGCTTTTTTCCACCACTCACCAAAGTCCAAAAGGAGCCTCCAGACTAGTTTTGTCCCCAACGCCAGGTTCATTAGTTCAGGATCCTTTATTGGCAGTCCTCCCAATTTACCAGATGGAATTTATGCTTGTTACCCTTTCCTCCCTGCCATAAGAATTTCGATAAGCTTGCTTATTTGTTGATTGATGTAGCCTGGTGCTAAGAGGCCCGCTCCCAAATAAACTGGAAGGGAGGAAAGCACCAATTTAATGAGAGTAACCCGCCCTGCCAGGTTGAGCCATCTAACACCCCAAGACGACACTCTGTTTCTAATTTTTTGAAGAACATTCCCCCATTCTTCCGCAAGTGATTGTTTTACGGAGATTGGAGTCCCAAGATTTTTAAATGAAGAGCGCTGAAGATCCACCGGAATTCCAAGCAACTGGCCAATTGCATTCAACGAGTCCCCTTTACAATTCCAACCAATTAACTGACATTTCAAATTACTGATCATACCCCTAGAGTGAAGAAGGAACCCATCTAAGATTTTTTTAAATCTTGATGCAATCACTACGGAGGCTCCACCAATTAAGAGGGTATCGTCTGCACACTGGGAGTGATTGATTCTTCTGACGTTTCTTGCAATACTGAGCCCTGGAAGGGATCCATCCAGCCGCCCAACCTCAAGGTTGCAACTGAGAGATTCAACCATGATTATATAAAGTAGGGGGGAAAGGGGACATCCTTGATGCAACCCACTTGAAGGAGCGAAGAAGGACCCAGGGCGCCTGTTGATAAGAGGATAAATCCAAGGAGATCCAATACAAGCTTTGATCCAAGAGATAAAAATCAGTATTAAATCCTAATTTCTCCATGACAAGGAAGAGGAAGGAGTGGTTTACTTGATCGAATGCATTTTCCATGTCCAATTTGATAACCATTTCAACTTCTCTCTCTTCATTGCTTGAGTGCATAGCTTCCTATACCAGGATGATATTATCCAGAATATTTCGATGTTGCATAAACCCACCTTGGTTCTCAAAAATAATGGAGGGAAGTAAGGGTTTAATCCTGTTGGCAATGATTTTCGTCAAGATTTTATAGGAGGAGTTGTAGAGAGGGATAGGACGAAATCTGGAGAAGGTGGTAGGATTGGCTTCTTTTGGAATCAGAGCAAGAGAGGCAGAATTGGTGCTACCCCCCAACTTCTTTTTAACCCTGGTGTAGTTAAAAATTCTAATTAGAATTTTTTAATAACATTCCAGAATAAATGATAAAAGATGATAGAAAAACCATTTGATCATGGAGCCTTCTTAGGTTCCATATGCCAAATAGCATTGTGTACTTCTTCTTCTAGATTTACATCAGAAAGAGACACATTAGAGAGCAGAGAGACAACTTGGGGAAGGGCTCGAAGGAATTCACAGGCCCCAACTGAAGGGGTGTACACCGGATTGGGGAGAGAATTGAAATGATTGAATGCCTCCTGTTTAATTTATGACGAGGTGCTGATTGTCCACCCACTTGCCACCTTTATTTCCTTGATACAATTCCTGTTCTCATGAGCCATTGCTTGTTTGTGGGAATAAGAAGTATTTGGGTCTCCAAATTTCAACCATAGACTACGAGACTTGAGCCCCACAGATTTTCCTCCTACCTACTTAGATTGAAAATATGAGAGGAGAGGTCGTTTTCTTTTTGAATACGTGACTCTTAAATGTGATTTTTCTCCATCATATTATAGTGTTCTTCTAATTCTTGGACTTTTTCTTTCCTTTTTTTCCCTGGGGGCTGATAGTTTTCTTTGAGCCATTTCCTTAGATCTGCCTTGACATTTTTTAGCTTGGATTCCCAAACAAAGTT
Organism: Pinus taeda; assembly: GCA_000404065.3. Taxonomy (NCBI): domain Eukaryota; kingdom Viridiplantae; phylum Streptophyta; class Pinopsida; order Pinales; family Pinaceae; genus Pinus; species Pinus taeda. The sequence goes on from APFE031052369.1 coordinate 4,151, forward strand.
GGGGGAGCCTTGTATTTGCTGAGTCCAAGATTGCTTTATCATATTCCCAACTTTTTCATCTAGGCACCAATTTGCATTAAATTTAAATGGCAGCGGCCAGAAGTTTTCTACCTTTTCCATGGGGATCATAATGGGGCAATGATCTAAGTCTCCAAGAGATTCTACAGACGAGGAGCAGTCTAGGCCATTAAGGAGCCAATTGTTGTTCAACAAGAACCTATCTAAACGAGCAACAATGAAATGATCACTGACCCTTTTGTTCAACCAAGTGTAATTCCCGGAGTTGGGTTTGATATCGATTAGATCCCAGTGAACCAAGATTTCCTCTATTCTATCTTGGAAGTAATCCCTGACTGAATATCCTCCTCTTTTTGTATGAAGCATTTAGGACCGTATTAAAGTCCCCTCCCATTACACTATTAATGTGGAGGTTCCTTTCCTTTAAACCCTGTAAAGAGGCCCAAAAGTCTGCCTTATCGCTGTGAAGAATTGGGCCATAGATGTTTATGAAGGGGATTCTATTCCCGTCTCCTTTTCTTCCAAAAGATCCATTATCCAGGATTTTGTCTTAATTTCCTCTATCAGGGTAAATTTGTTGTTCAACCAAAATATTCCTAATCCTCCTGAAGCTCCCCTTGAAGGCTGCGATGACCCCGCATTGTCTCTCCAAAATTTTCTTGTTGCTTTCAAAGTTTCTGCTTCTTCTAACTTGGTTTGCTAAAGAGATACTACTGTAGGAGATTCTTGTCTAATTAAGTCCTTCACTGCTAGGATTTTTGTAGGGGTTCCTAGTCCCCTTATGTTCAGGATATAACTTTCATTATTTAAGGGTGGGGGAAGAGCGACCATCATCCATACCATCCTTGTTCGATTTTTTCCCTTTCAGCAAATCTGAAATGACTGTTGGATTCCCCAACTTCTTATTTATTTTTGCTTTCCTTTCTCTCTGAGTCCTTTTATTTGGCCTTCCAGCTTTCTTGTTGGAGTCAGTTTCCTGACTGCTGCATTCATCAGCCCAGGTTAAGGTTTGGGATAAGTTTTGTGTTACCACCCGATCCAGACCTTTTTGCAAATTACTCGGAGGAGCTTCAGGGATAGGGGTTGATATTGGAGGGGAAACTTCACCTCCTACCTCTTTCGGACTATTTTCCTCTACTTCTCTTTCCTGAGGCTCGACCACGAGAGTCTGAGGAGTCACTTCCGCTTCCATTTCCCCATCACTTAGAACTTTGAGTGGGTTCGAAGAGGAAGGAACTGCATTGGGGATTGGCAGGTTTCTAGCTTTTAACGACGCTCCTTTGCCTTTCAGAGCTTTCTTGGGCTGTTGCCACTGCTCCTTTTGAACTGCTTGAGCTTCCATACTTTTTTCGCTTACAATTTTAGTGCAATCTCTAGCAAAGTGACCATGTTCATGACAGTACCTGCATTTGAATGGTATTTGTTTGTAGTATAATACCTGTATATGCTTCCATTCTCCCAAATTTAGATTGATTTCAGATGGAAGTCCTTTCTCCAAGTCTACTTCCACACAAATTTTAGCACAGGCAAACTGAGAGCCTTTTGGTCTAGCCTTGTCTAAGTATTTCCCAACTCCATTGCCTGTATCCCGAAGGCAATCATCGCTCCAATAGGAGATGGGAAGACGAGGGAGCTTGACCCAGACAGGAATGGCAGTGGGAATGTCCTCATCGGATTGAAATCTATAGTCCATTTATTAAGATACATCCCTCTAGAGCCAAAGAAATATGGTCCATTGTGAAGGATGACCTTCTTATCCTTTTGGACTTCAAATAGAAAGATAAAAAATCCATTACCAACAACAGAGAGCAATTTCACCTGTCATCATAGGAGCCTAGGTTTTCTTTATCCAAGTCTCCATAGATTTGGGAGAAGGCCACATACCAATAAATTTCCCAATAAGATCCCTTTCAGAATACACTAGAGAAGTCTGCCTAGCACCATTTGGTAAGGAGATTTCCGTGATCTCTGTGTTTATCTTTATGAATTTGGTGGGCGCATGCTGCAAGAGGAGGACGCTTCGGGAGGGAGGTCACCATAGAATGGAAGGCAGCTTCAACATCCAGAGGGGGAGGGGGGTAGGCCCCCTTCGCAAACGCCATATGGAAGGTAGTAGGTTCAAATTTGTTCCCGCCAGAGGCTCAGTGCAAAATCCACAATAAAATTCAGGAAAAATCCATCCTAATTTTCATTAATTCCAAGCAATGTGCTTTATTTTATTTTATTGACCCTTTTTGTCTTTTTGTAGTAGTTCTGAGATCATGTTTATGGAAAGATTTGTTTTGATCTAATTTTATGATGACTTCGAGACTGGTGTTTTTGTGAATACTTATAATTTTCCTAGTCTATTTCAGGGTTACACATGGTTTTAACATGGCTTTTGACTTGTGACCTTGTGCTTGCAATGGTGGTGAATGTTGAATTGAAAAATGTATGTACCACTACTGACAAGCGGGGTAATAGTACCTATGTATTTATTACAACGATCTTAAACACCAATGTAAGCTCAAGGTCACAAGTCAAAAGCCATGTAACAATCATGTGAGGCTGTGTAGGCATCATAGACCTTGTGTAATTTTGAGTCAATCCTGCTATGGTCAGACCATGGTTGTTTCCTTTGAGTTCGTTTTAGGTACCTTTCATTTTGTATAGGATTGGAGGGCCTTTGATAAACTTATATGTGGACTCATGGTTTTATGGGAGCCTTGTTTTGTAGGGGTGATCACCAATGTAGGGGCTAGACCAAACCACGTCAAATGCCCTTGTGTCTTTTTGCATGGTTATGAGTCTATAGAGTCTGTAGGTGGCCTTGGGTTTGGTGTCGTATTCCTCAGATGTTTCTTAGACGTGGCAGTCTCAAAGTCAGTGACATTTTCATACTTTCTAAGGCAGTTCATGCTTTCCAATGCAAAGTGGTCATAGAAGTGAAAAAGTAAATAGGGTGTTAGATTGCAGAGCTTAGTGAGAGGATGACATGCCATGTGGAATTTTTCCATTTGGATGGGGCATTCTCAAGTTATGGTTGATCAAAGGTAGTCAACAGGGGTCACAACTTTCTAGGGGAAAATCAGGTAGAGCATTGCATCATTTTAGGCATGCATTATGTCCAAAATTATTTACTCATCGAGAGGAACAAAGCCCATGTCTTAGAATATTTTATTCCTTAAGGGCATTGGAGATCCTCAGTTTGACCAAGATTCAGAGGGTTTGATTAGCCTTATGTGGCAATGCCTTGGAATTTTTTAGGTGATAGAGCATACCACGTGGCACTAGGTGTCAAAAGGCATAAAATAGTATGGAATGCTTGGCCGACAAGTCCGGGAAACACAACTGAATGGGCTAACAATCTGGTTGAATTAGCGAGTTAAATGATTTGATTGGATTATCGTGGAAGACAAGTGCCTTTAATGGAGTCAATTACTTGCTTAAGACAATTTTTTTACCAAGTTACTGGATGAACAATTGTTGCTTAAATGATGCTTCACTATCCTAAATGAAATGCAAATCCTATAATCTAGATGAGATGCAAAATCTTGGTTTATTTTAGGTTATATGCTTATTCTAGGTGTATCCTTCCTCTTAACTGTTTTGAAGCTAGTCTCTAGAGTAGGTCGTGAGAGAGAAGCCAAGGGGAAGCAAGCTAAGGCTTGATTAGTGATACTTCCCCTTAGGTTCTAATCACACGATGCCTTCGGCACTGTAGAGATTGTGGCTCTGACGTCTACAAGGTCACTGTGTTAATCACTAAAGGGGTGTTAAACTCCTCAAGCTAGATGAGAAAGGTGTACCAAGCTTATGCTTGGAAGTTAATTAATTAATGTAAGAGGCTTAATCCAAAAATGAAAATGCAAGATATGAGTGCTCTTAAGGTGAGATTATTAAAACTTGTTAAGCACTTAGTTATAATGATCTTCAACTATGAACAAGAAGGTACTTAAATATAAATGATGACAAGCTCAACCACAAGAGGAAATGCTCAAACTAAACGATGTCAAAAAATGTTGTCGGTAAAACGAATAGATAATAGCCCAAGAGGTAAACAAGACAAGATTAGTGCTTCTTTAACAATCTTCAAGATTATAACCAATGAATCACCAATATGCCAATTAGATACATAAGAGAAAGATCTAGACTTCTTATGGATGCAATTAGATCACTTATCACAACTTTGATTGAACTTGATTATGTGCTTAAAGAGTGAACTTAGATTACAAATCCACAAGAAACTATCAATAATGAGCAATGTATCCAATTATCCAACAATGACAATATCAATGAGAAACAAGATCATTAATCTACAATATCACTTAGAGGTATTAACCAACCAATTCCATCAGAGCATATGCATGAAAATGCTAAAGGACAAGAAGATGCCAATAACTCTTTTGTCCAAATTTTAAGTTTAAATAACTTCAACCATTAATGATTATGAGTTATAAGAGTTCCCTAGTCAATTTTAGAGACTTATGAGTGATTGTTAAAATTGGCAACTAGGGCCAAACTCCATGTGGGTCAGCTTATTTATGGCAACTGATATTTTTATTAGATCCCTCTCATTGAGAGGTGTAGGATTGATCTAAAGATCATCCGATTCCGATAAGTATTTATCGAAGATATGAATTTAATTTGTTTATTGTAATTATTATCAAGCCACCAGCACCTGAGTAGGCTCAGAACCAATAGAACTGTCTACTCATCATCTACGTTTTAGTATAAAAGTGGAGGATTGAAGTCATTTGAACACACAATCTGGTGTGATCTCTCCTCGACATGTCTTTGGGTTTGGTGAGGAGAGACACTAAGAGTATACGCTGGCCTAAGTACAGTATGATGCCCTAGTTTATACACAAATGATGCCCTAGCCTGCACGCTGTTCAAGAAGTCCTAGTTGCAGTCACTAAAAGAGGCATGGAAGGAGCCTTACCACAGGTCCTATTTACAGCCCTATATCCGCAATCAAAGAAGGCTTTTATACGTTGCACAAAGGAGGACTAAACAGACCTAATCAATCCACAGTTATGGAGTTCCTTATCCGCTGTACAAAAGGCCCTTACACGTAGTCAAGGAGAAGCCCGTATACACACAAGGATGGAGGCTCAAACGCTGTCCTAAATGAGGAATGCCCTAACTGCTGTTCTAATTGGAACGCAGTCATGAAGGATAGATTCTATTGCTGTCATGAAGAAGCTTCAAACGTTGTCATGAAAAGGTATTAGAGCTACTGTTAATACACAGCCCTAAGAGACCTATTATCACGTTGCTGTAGGTGACAGCGTAACCTATTCAAGATCTATTTGAGCATGATACGACTGTGTGCAAGGAAGCTGATGACAACATGTTTGTGTAGAAGATTCTGGAACTATAACCTAGCTGCTTTGCTAGGCTGCAAGCCATAGCAAGTAGCTAAGGTTGATATGTATATGAACTAAATAATGAAGCAACAGAAGGACATCAAGGGAAGCATGATGTACATGATGCATGGGCAGCATGCTGTATGTGATAATGGGCTGCATGATAAACAACAGTGATAGAATGGCATACCTGTAGCAGCCCTATCACAATGAACAACAGTGATAAAATGTCATCTGTTAGAACAGCATGATGATGATGATGCACATGGGTATGGGCAGCATGATGATGGATGAGATCATGGACAACATGATGCATGGGCAGCACAGTGATCATGAGCAGCATGATGATGCTGGATGCAGCATGATGGTGCTACACAGTCAGGGGCAGCAAATGGACGAGATGCAGAACGATGATAGGTGAAGGAGTCACCTTGAGAATCAGTTGAAGCAGAATGTCTTCAACTGATCTCATCATAATACGAAATGATCTATGCTAGATCTAGATAAGTCAAAATATTGACTTCTGTTGTAAATGTACTCTCTCTCTCTCTCTGCTGAACTTTGAAGATAAAAGAAGATTTGATCAAAGGGTTTCCCCACACATTGTGGGGTTTGTCCCTGGTTCGCGCCATATCTTGTGTTCTCTTGTCTTGGCTTGTCTTCTGCGTTTTGTATTTATGTTCTATCTGCAGTTTATCGTAATGCTGATGTGATAGCTAACTGTGAAAATTTAAATAAATTGCTCTCGCATAGAACATACCTAAAATTAACATTAAGGAACCCATGCACGTCCCAACCCCTGGTGGGCGATGAACTACCCCACATCAAGGGGGTAATAAATGCTTACATCATACACAACATGCTCTCATTTCCTAAAGCCCTGAGTGGTTTTACAAAGAAAACTCAAGAAAAGGTAAAAGACAAATGAAGAAGGCTGGAATTACAAAAGCTAGGGTGACTTATGTATCCAAGATTGCTCCCTCCTAAAATTGTATGCCCAATATGTGGACATTCCTCATCATTGCCACCCTTGTACCCATGGCATTCGGCCTTGAGACTTGTGTGTCCCCATCCATCTCATCATTATTCACATGATCCCTATCACTTGAAGGATGTACCTTGGATCTTTCTCTCCCCTTAGGGGCTGGGGACACTTAATGTTGTTTTTCCACGACCTTGGGTCTAGGAAAGAGTCTTAAAATCTCTGACGCTAGAAAACCAAGAATCATAACGATACTACTTTGCAGAGTGAAATATAAACAACAGTAAATCTATTAGTGCACAAAATATAAACAACTTTTTAAAATTTTCAACCCAACTTCGTTATATTAATCGACATATAATGCAACTGTCTAGGGCTCCCGTACTAGGGATAATGGGCCTCATACATCCACTAGTACAAGAATACAAAAATGGGGCTTGGTGGCAGTGCATCGACAACCAATCTACCCTCAACAAGATACTCTGACCATCTGGCTGATGTAGTCGACTCTCTCAGCTCCTCTCGATCATACCTTGTACCTGCCCGATCCTTTGGCTCCCGATTTGCAACACTGCCTCTGTCAACGATCCAAGTCCATTTGACCACTAAACCTCGACTATCCAATCTGCCCACTAGTTGTGCCTTAGTCCATCAAGGGCACAACACATTGAGACTCCTGTCAAGTTGTTCACAACTCCGTTCGTGAACAACTCTCAATTTTCCCACTGCTGCTCCTTAGTGTCTCAAGGACTTCGGCCCACTATGGCTTCCTGCGTTGCTCCAATGAAGACCAACATAGGGCACGGAGGGCTGCCACCTATCACTGCAAGGTGTCCATCTTTCACAATGAACACGGGCTAGGAGGACTGCCCATCATCTACTGTAGAAGTCCTTCTCCACACACAAGTCTAGGGCTGCTCAATTGCTCCTCTGGTTCGTCAACCTTGAGCTCAACAACTGCAACTCTAGCAACTACTTTTGTCCATCAAAGTGTTGCACACCGGGCTCCAACTTGGGCACTATCACACTGTCCTCCAGTAGACCATAAATGCTCAATCACATTCACACTTGGTCCACTCTCACGATGCCCTCCAATAGTCCATGAGTGACCAAGTCTGTGGTAGCATGTGCCTCTAGTTAGGGCATCCAATACCTAGGAAATCCCTCCACATGGTTGCTAACAAACTTATCCAATTTGTCCTCTCCTAGGACCCTCATCCACTAGCATCCATCCATCAACAAGATGACATTTGCAACTCCCTGTTGCTGCCTTCTTGACCTCGATTTCTGTGCATACACTAGACTGGTTAGGGCACATACCAGCCCTAAACCACTGCCCTAAAACACTTTGTACCCTTCTCGAATCTGGACACTTCCTTTTGCTGTTGTTTCCTAGGCATCCAAGGTGTTATTGTAGGCCTTGGGCATCTCCACAAGACACTCAACAACACTTAGATCAAACACCACAATCCGCCCAAACCAGTACTCATGAAGCAACCTTAACACCTGGAGAAAGGCTCTGTCCAACTGTGTTGTCCCATGAGATAACTGCGACTGAGTTAGGAGGCTCCTCTAGGTCTTTCGACGCTCTCAAATGTTGCCCCCACACACAGCTGTAGCATCTCCTCCCCGCAGCCTCATGAACATAAATAATCTACACAGAAAATATGCACAAAACATACCTTTTGACTGCGGCTGGACATGCTCGCACTTCTTCAAGAGATGAAAAACCCTAAAACCATCTTTCTTGCAACCTCCATGCAAGGTATCTCAGAGCTGCGACTCTGCTGCTTAGAAATCCACACTCTTAACAAAAGTGTCTTCCCTCAAAAACTCGTGCTCCCACACTTGCGTCCTAGCTGCCTTCTTTACTTTCTTATTTCAGAGCTCTTCTTTGATATGGATGCTCCTTGGATGTGTTTATGAGGTCTCACAAGGACTTCTATTTATATGTTTCATGTGGGGATCGAACAAGCCTCCAAAGGGCACCTCTCACACAAGGCCGACTTGCCTTTGTGTCCCTCGTTGCCCACCCTAACACATAAAGTAATATCTTCACTTGTAGACCTCAGAATTCGATGATTTTCGTTGCGTTGGATTCATCTCAATGTCCTCTATCATAGCCATCCATCACATGCCTAAATCACGTCATAGTTTTGGCCCAACAACTTTGGGTGCAAAACCCCAAGCTTGGGTATTTAGCCCACGAGGCCACTTGTGGAGCTTCTTCCTCCAAACCCTCGATCCTCAAGGCTTGGAGTACCTCCAAAGCTACAAAAATCAACACTCCCTCTTAGTGAGGGAGGTACTTCCAAGACTAGGAAGTAACCATGATCATCCGGCGAGACTAGTCCATCTGGCGTCCATCACTACAACATACCCTGTAGAATGAACCTGACAATCTCGGTAGTGCCTCATCATATTTGAGCCTGAAGATCCCAAACCTTCATAGAGATGCTCCCTCTAAGGCTAGACTCCCTTTGAGCCTACATGATCTCCACTGGCATAGACCTGCAAGTACTTATCCTCCTGGATCAAATACCATACGTGCAAATCCCTCCAATCTCAGATATGCAACATCACAATCCGATGTAGACTCTAGCGTGTGTTATGAATTAAAATTCATAAAAAATAATTAAAATATTATTTAAATAAGTAAATGATTAATTATAATCAATTAATTAACAATTAATTAGTTAAATGAAGAGACATTAGTCCCAAGGGGCATGTCTCTCTGATTAGGCATGGCCAGTCAACTCCTATTAAAGGAGCACCGCCTCAGCCTTGTAATCATCATTCCAATTTTATAAATTAATAGTATATATTACATTCAAAAATCATCTGGTGTATTTTTAACAGTCAAATAACAAATAAGAAATTTATATTTCTAACTGTGGTATCAGAGCCAGAATTCGTCTGGTGACACCCACGACGTCCTGCTGGCCGTCAGGCCCTACGGGCCTCCCATCCTCGGTTGTTTGTTGTTTCATTGTTGCGAGGCCGAATAGGGGGCGTCCGCGGTTCCCTGGCTCGGTGGCGTGAAGGAACAATCATGCCATAGCCAGCGTCTCCGTGGCTCCATGGCGTGGAGAACAGTGTGCCGTGACACAACTGGCATCTTCCTGGCTGTGTGGCTCTGTGGCGCGGAGAACAACGCTCGTGACACCACCGACATCGCCGTGGCTCTGTGACGTGGATTAGTTGACCGCTGTCTTTTAGGTATCGACCTATCCGGAGAGCCTTTTCACGAATTTGGTCAAATTGTCAGCAAACTTCGTGACTGTTGAACAACTGTCGATTCGTTAATCAGGTAAATACATAATAAAGTTAATATACATATACATATAAAGTTATATAATACATAATATATATAATTATAACTTATAATATATAATATATATATATATATATAGGTTATAATTTCTAATTTAAAAAAAAAAATATTATAATATTTAAAAACAATAAAAAAAATTAGGTCCGGTAGAAAAAAATGAAACAAAATGGCAAGCAACAACAAGGAAGATATGAAAAAAATTCAAGAGGAGATCAACAAGTTAAATAAGTGCTTAGATAACGTCGAGAAGTCAGTTAGTAAGCAGTACCAGATGGCCAACGATATCTCTAACTTAAAAAACTTGATGAGCCGACGTTTCAGGGAGATTGATCCACCTTTAGCTACACAGAGTCCCAAGACTCCGGAAGGTGAGACTTCTCCAGGGCATGAGTTCCCGAGGCATGAGAAGCAACAAATACCACAAATCACTTCGAAGGAAGCCAATATTATACTAAATCTTCCAAAAGAAACCATCTTAATATAAGAAAATGAATTACCTAAGTATGATGGTAAGAAATATAAGGGCACCGTCATATGGGTAAATAAGATGGACGCCATTTTTTTAGCAAACCCTCCACTCAGAGAGCAAGAAAGAGTCATGACCACATCCAACTACTTAGAAGCAGAAGTGTACAATTGGTTTTTATGGTGGTCGTCTAAATGTACGGGTTGTTCGTTTAATTGGAAAAACTTTAAAAACGCCCTGTTAAAGAGTTTTCACGAGGAGGAGGAGAATGATGTCTACAAGAGATTCGTTTACTTGAAACAAAAAAGGATCAGTGAGTGAATACACTCACGAGTGGGAAGTATTAGCAGTAAGGCAAAGAGGGTTCTCAGATGAGGAGCTGTTAAAAATGTATCGCTGTGGCCTTAAAGATTGCATTCACGAAGAATTAAAATTGCATAAACCTAAAACCATTGAAGAGGCTAGACACATAGCCATAATTATCAAGTGGAAATATAAACTCCACAAGGTACCATATACCAGTAACGAGAGAACTAACAATTATTGCAAGGGGAAGGTAGGTAAACCATCGTCAGAGAACACTAGCAAGTATGTTCCACCACCATTGCAAATTGAAGGGAAACAACAATCTAGTGTCAAAAGGAAAAAGGATAGCAAATGCTGGAAGTGCGGAGGCAAGTATTACACAGGACACAAATGCGCAACACAAAATTGTACAACTGTGAAGCTGAACAAGAAGAGGAATCTTCAAAAGACAGCTCTGATGAAGAGGACAATGAAGAAAATGCAAACCCTAGTCCAAAATCAGAAGAAGATATGCCACGAATTTCTTTAACGGCCATCACAGGGATAGCTCAACCACAAACACTGAAGCTTAAAGGTCACATCAAGAAGCAAAGCATTATCGTTCTAGTAGACTCAAGAAGTACACACAACTTCGTAGATTTTAATGTTGCAAAAAGACTGAACATTTTTGCTTACCCAATGGTAGATTTAAAAGTTATGGTAGTAGATGGGAAACATATAGATGGAGTAGGCAAGTGCCATATGGTTAAGTTGCAATTAAGCGAATACGCAATGGAGTCCAGTTTTTATACAGCTCCCCTAGGAGGAGTAGATGTCGTTTTACGTGTACAATGGTTACGAACACTAGGCACATATTCAACAAATCACATAAAGCAGTTCATTAAATTCAAGTGGGATGGAAGGAAATATAAGATGTTTGGGTTTTAGGCACCACCAACTCAAGTCATCTCCGCTCAATAGATGAAGAAACTTATTCGCAAGGGGGCACCAACATTTGTCGCACAATGTCAGCAGTTGGAATTATTATCGATAGAAGGGACTCACCAACCATCACAAATTTCATCCTTGGTTTAGATATACGAGAAGGTTTTTCAAGATCTATCAATGAAGTTACCCTCTGAGAGGCAAATTGAACACATTATCAAAGTCAAACCAAACTGAACACTAGTAAATGTTAAGCCATATCGTTATCCCCATCACCACAAGACAAAAATAGAACGCTTAATACAAGACTTGCTGAAGCATGGAATCATTATGAAATGTAGAAGTCCATACGCTGCACCCGTAGTATTGGTCAGGAAGAAGGATGGATCCTTCCGATTATGTATAGATTACAGAGGTTTAAACAGAATCACTATTGAACATAAGTTTCCGATTTCGTTCATTGATGAAATGCTAGATGAACTACACGGGGCAGAATACTTTTCCAAATTAGATCTAAGATCAGGCTACTACCAAATACGAGTAAGGCTAGAAGACGTCGAAAAGACAACATTCAAGACTCATGAAGGGCATTATGAGTTCAAGGTCATGCCATTTGGATTAACAAATGTGGCAACCACCTTCCAAGCAACCATGAATGAACTCTTTCACCCTTATTTGTGGAAGTTTGTATTAGTTTTCTTCAATGATATTATGGTCTACAGTAAGACGTGGAAAGAACTTCTCAAGCATTTGGAAGAAGTATTGTCTGTATTCGAAAAGAACCAGTTTTACGACAAGCTATCAAAGTGTACGTTTGGGCAAAAGGAAGTTGAATACCTAGAGGCTAGGACATGTTATATCCAGGGAAGGAGTCCAAGTGGATCCCGATTCCCAACAAAATCAAGGCAATCAAAGAATGGCCCAAACCCAAGAACGTGTCCAAGTTAAGAGGATTTTTAGGTTTAACCGGGTATTACAGAAGATTTATAAAAAACTATGCACATTTGACAGCACCCCAGACCAATTTGTTAAAGAAGAATGCTTTCTAGTGGAATGACAAAGCAGACAAGTGCTTCGAGAATTTAAAGGAAGTAATGTCAACCACACCAGTACTAGCAACTCCTGACTTATCCAACCTGTTCGTAGTCGAATGTGATGCTTATGGGTTCAGAATTGGAGCTGTATTAATGCAGGACAACCACCCTATAGCATTTGAGAGCAGGAAACTTAATAAACGAGAAGGCTTAAAATCAACATACCAGAAGGAGATGCTCGCCATCATACATGCTTTAACGAAGTGGTGACAATATTTGCTTGGAAGTAAATTTTCAATCCAAACCAACCACAACAGCCTTCAATTCTTACTTCAGCAGAATACATTATCAACAGAACAATATAAGTGGATGGAGAAGTTGTTAGCTTTCGACTTAGAAATATTACAGAAGAAGGGAAAGGAGAATGTCGTAGTTGATGCACTCTCACGTAAAGATAACGACCACACAACATGTGCCACCATGATAGTTGTTTCGGAATGGTTGGAAGAAATACGAGCCGAATATTGCAAGGATGAGGATTGTGACTCCATGATTAAGAATATCAATCAGTATACCAATTTCGAGTGAAAGAATGACATCTTATGGTACAAGGGTAGAATTTACCTAACACTCGCATCCAAATTTAAGGTGAGAATACTAAAAGAGTCTCACAATTCACCTGCAGCTGGACATGTCGGATTCTACAAGACTTACTACAAAATTCGACAGTCATTCTATTAGAAGGGTACGAGCAAAGAAATTCTGAAATATGTTACAGAATGTGATATTTGTCAAAGAAACAAGAGCGAAAATGTTCCAACCCCAGGATTACTACATCCACTACACATTCCAAATCAGAAGTGGGAAGAGATTTCGATGGACTTTATTGAAGGACTACCTGCATTTGACGGGAAGGATAAAATATTTGTAGTAGTCGACAGGCTCACTAAATATGCCCACTTCATGGCTATTAAAAAGACTGACACAACTAAACAAATCGTTGATGTGTTTTGTAAAAATATTTACAAACTACACGGTTTTCCTAAGGTCGTCGTCAGCGATAGGGATGTAAGGTTTAAAGGCAAATTTTGGAAGGAATTCTGTCAGCAAGCAGGAATATTCCTCAACATGAGTTCGACCTATCACCCCCAAACAGATGGGCAAACTGAAATCGTTAATAAATGCTTGGAAACATATCTTTGTTGTTTTGTTACAGACAAACAAAACATATGGACCCAGTGGCTACACCTGGCAGAATTGTGGTATAATACCACGTACCGCACTTCAGTGAAGATGACACCCTTCCAGGTCTTATGGTTACTAGCCACCTAGGTGGAAAGGTTTTGCACTCCTTGATTCTAGGGTACCAACAGTTAAAGACCACCTAGGAGAAAGTCAAAGGATCATCAACTTATTAAAAGAAAATCTAACCATGGCTCATAATAGAATGAAACAACAAGCCGACCAACATCGCTTTGAAAGAGAGTTTGAGGAGGGAGAGTGGGTCTTTGTTAGACTCCAACCTTATAAGAAGTTATCACTAAAACAACAGGGAAAGAATAAATTATCACCTAAATACTATGGACCATATCAGATAATCAAAAAGATAAGTAATGTAGCTTATGGATTAAAGCTACCAAACAATTGTCGAATCCATAATACCTTTCATGTATCAAGTCTCAAAAGAGTATTAGGGAAAAACCAAATAGCACAAACAAAAATACTAGAGACCGATGAAGAAGGAAGAATAGTCCTTGAACTTGAAGGTATACTCGCTACTCGAGAAAAGGTTTTACGATCCAAGACAATAAGGGAATACCTCATCAAATGGAAGAGATTACCAGGGGAAGATTCGTCTTGGGAACCAAAACGTTTCCTGCATCAACACCCATACCTACCTATGCTTTGAGGACAAAACATCTTAAGGGGAAGGCAATGTTGTGAATTTAAATTCATAAAAAATAATTAAAATATTAAAATATTATTTAAATAAGTAAATGATTAATTATAATCAATTAATTAACAATTAATTAGTTAAATGAAAGAGACATTAGTCCCAAGGGACATGTCTCTCTGATTAGGCATGGCCAGTCAGCTCCTATTAAAGGAGTAGTGCCTCAGCCTTGTAATCATCATTCAAATTTTATACATTAATAATATATATTACATTCAAAAACCATCTGGTGTATTTTTAACAGTCAAATAGCAAATTAGAAAATTACATTTCTAACAGCCTGCCAATCTGTAGTCCATCACATGAAGCTGTCTCGATCAACCTCATCTCGTCCAAGCCAAAGAAACCCTCAAGCTGTCCCAACCATCCATGACAAATTAATGGAAGTCCATGATCAACAATCTGCCCTACAACAAATTGTTGTTCACCAGGCTCTCCAACAATCAACCAAAACTCCCAGCCAATCTCGTTGCCAAGCCAGTCAAGACCAGATCTCCATGTCTTCATCTGAACCCTCTGCTCTATGATCTAGACACCCACAACTCCTTTTGAGTTGCTTTGAAGTGCACACTCTAGTTCATTGCCCCTCAAAGTAGCTTAGATACACTCCGATACCACATTGTTTCTCCATGATCTTGGGTCTAGGATAGTCTTAAAATCTCTGATGCTACCAAACCAAGAATCACAATGATACTACTTTGCACAGTGGAGTATAAACAACAATAAATCTATTAGTGCACAAAATATAGACAACTTTTTAAAATTTTCAGCCCAACTCCGTTATATTAATCAACATATAATACAACAGTCTAAGGCTCCCGTACCAGGTATAATGGCCCTCATATATCCACTAGTACAAGAATACAAAGCTAGGGCTTGGTGTCAGTCCATCAACGACCAATCTGCCATCAACAAGATACTCTAACCATCTAGCTGATGTAGTTGACCCTCTCAGGTCCTCTGAGTCGTACCCTGTACCTTTCCAGTCCTTCGGCTCTCGATCTGCAACACTGCCTCTATCAACGATCCAAGTCCATTTGGCCATTGAACCTCGGCTATCCAATTTTCTCACTAGTTGTGCCTTAGTCCATCAAGGGCACAACACATCGTGACTCCTGTCGAGTTGTTCACAACTCTGTTTGTCAACAATTTTGAATCTACCCACTGTTGCTCCTTAGCTACTTAGGGACTTCAACCCACTATGGTCTTCTTGTGCTGCTCCAATGAAGACCAACATAGGGCATAGAGGGCTGCCACCTATCACTGCAAGATGTTCATCTCTCACAATGAACACGGGCTAGGAGAACTGCCCATCATCTACTGTAGAAGTCCTTATCCACACACAAATCTAGGGTTGCTCAACTTCTCCTCTCGTTCGCCAACCCTTGAGCTCAATAACTTCCACTCTAGCAACTACTTTTGTCCATCAAAGTGTTGCGCATTGCACTCCAACTTGGGCACTATCACGCTGTCCTGCAGCAGACCATAAATGCCCAATCATGTTCACACTTGGTCCACTCTCATGCTGCCCTCCAACAATCCACGAGTGACCAAGTCTGCTGTAGCATCTGCCTCTAGTTAGGGCATCCAACACCTTGTAAATCCCTCCACATGGCTACTAACAAACTTCTCCAATTTGTCCTCTCCTAGGACCCTCATCCACTAGCATCCGTCTGTCAACAAGATGACATTTGCAACTCCCTGCTACTTTCTTGACCTCAATTTCTGTGCATACACTAGACTGGTTAGGGCACACACCAACCCTAAACCACTGCCCTAAAAACTGTGTATCCTTCTCCAACCTGACCGCTTCCTTCTTCTGTTGTTTCCTAGGCATCCAAGGTGTTATTGTAGGCCTTGGGCATCTCCACAAAACACTCAACAACACTCAGATCAATCACAACAATCTGCCCACACTAGTACTCATGAAGTAGTGCTAACACATGGAGAAAGGCTCTGTCCAACTACGCTGTCCCTTGAGATAGTTGTGGCTGAGTTAGGAGGCTCCTCTAAGCCTTTCGGCCCTCTCAAATGTTGCCCCCACACACAACTATAGCATCTCCTTCTTGCGGCCTCATGAACATAAATAATCTACACAAAAAATACACACAGAGCATACCTTTTGACTGCGGATGAACCTGCAAGTAAACTCACACTTCTTCAATAGATGAACAACCCTAAAACCATCCTCCTTGCCTCCATGCAAGTTGTCTCAGAGCTGCGGCTCTTATGCTCAGAAATACGCACCCTTAACATAAGTGTCTTCCTTCAAAAATTCGTGCTCCCACACTTGCGTCCTAGCTGCCTTCTTTTATTTCTTAGTTTAGAGCTCTTCTTTGATGTGGATGCTCCTTAGATGTGTTTATGATGTCTCACAAGGAATTCTATTTATATGTTTCATGTGGGGATCAAACAACCCTCTAAAGGGCACCTCGTCTCACAAGGACTTCTATTTATATGTTTCATGTGGGGATCAAACAACCCTCTAAAGGGCACCTCTAACACAAGTCCGACTTGCCTTTGTGTCCCTCCTTGCCTACCATAACACATAAAAATTAATATCTTCACTTGTAGACCTCGGAATTTGATGATTTTCGTTGTGTTGGATTCGTCTCAATGTCCTCTATCATCGCCATCCATCACATGCCGAAATCGTGTTGTAGTTTTGGCCCAACAACTTTGGGTGCAACACCCCAAGCTTGGGTTTCAAGCCTACAAGGCCACTTGTGGACCTCCTTCTTCCAAACCCTCGATCCTAAGGGCTTGGAGTACCTCCCAAGCTACAAAAATCAACGCTCCCTCTTAGCGAGGAATGTACTTCCAAGACTAGGAAGTAATCATCATCACCCGACGACACTAGCCCATTTGGCGTCCTTTGCTGCAGCAGACCTTATAGAATGAACCCGACAATCTCTGTAGTGCCTCATCATATCTGAACCTGAAGATCCCAAACCTCCATAGGGATGGTCCCTCTGAGGCTAGACTCCCTCTGAGCTTACACGATCTCAACTGGCTTAGTCCTGCAAGCACTCATCCTCCTAGATCAAATACCATACATGCAAATCCCTCCAATATCAGATATGCAACATCATGATCTGATGAAGACTCTAGCCTGCCAATCTGTAGTCAATTACATGAAGTGATCTCGATCAACCTGATCTCGTCCAAGCCAAAGAAACCCTCGAGCTGTGCCAACCATCCATGAGAAATCAACGGAAGTCCATGATCAATAATCTGCGCTATAACAAATTGTTGTTCACCAGAATCTCCACCAATCCACCAAAACTCCTAGCCAATCTCGCTACCAAGCCAGTCAAGACCACATCTCCATGTCTTCATCTGAACCCCCTGTTCCATAATCTAGACACCCACAACTCCCTCAGAGTTGCTTCGAAGTGCACACCCTAATTCATTGTCCCTCAAAGTAGCTTAGATACGCTTCAATACCATGTTGCTTTTCCACGACCTTGGGTCTGGGATAGAGTCTTAAAATCTTTGACGCTACCAAACCAAGAATCACAATGATACTACTTTGCACAGAGGAGCTACCAAACCAAGAATCACAATGATACTCTTTGCACAGAGGAATATAAACAACAGTAAATCTACTAGTGCACAAAATATAGACAACTTTTCGAATTTTCAACCCAACTTTGTTATATTAATCAACATATAATACAAGTGTCTAGGGCTCTCGTACCAGGGATAATGGCCCTCATACATCCACTAGTACAAGAATACAAAAATGGGGCTTGGTGTTAGTCCATCGACAACCAATCTACCCTCAATAAGATACTTTGACCATCTGGCTGATGTAGTTGACTCTCTTGGCTCCTCTTGGTCGTACCCTGTACCTGCCTAGTCCTTCGGCTCCCGATCTGCAGCACTACCTCTATCAACGATCCAAGTCCATTTGGCCACTGAACCTCAGCTATCCAATCTGCTCACTAGTTGTGCCTTAGTCCATCAAGGGCACAACACATCGAGACACCTGTCGAATTGTTCACAACTCTGTTTGTGAACAATTCTCAATCTTGCAGTGGTATGATCCGGATTGTCCACAGTCTTTTGTTCATTGAGTCGACGTTTCAAACCCCAAAGGGGGTCCATCATCAGGACAAATTAGAAAGATAGAAAATGAATGAAAGATTGTTGAGAGAAGAAGACATGAACCTGGGAATAAATACATCAAGAACCCTAATTTTATATAAGGGCCGACACTTGATCTCAGGAAATTTAATTATTTCAATTTATCTAATTATTGATTATTTTATTTTAGATTAATTAATTTTATTTAACTATTTAATATGAAATTGAATTATTTTCATTTAATACAATTTTAATAAATTAATTATTGTAGATTTT